>OMNV01000685.1:19921-52165 GCA_900303265.1 Brotula barbata
GGTTATCCTCACCCTCCAAAGGTTCCCACTAAGCCTTTTGTTCCCCAGGTACCGGATTATCCTCCTCAAACCCCAAAGGTTCCCACACAGCCTGGTTATCCTCAGCCTCCCAAAGTACCTGAGGAAACGAACCCAAAGCCAGAGGACAATCGACCTCAGGTGCCTTACTTCCCTTCTTACCCCAATCCGTTCCACCCCGGAACCTGGAGAGAAGAACCTGTTGAACCTACCACACTACCTCCAGCCACCCCATCTCCTTTTTACCCATATCTATTTTATTTTAACCCCTATAACCCAGATCCAATTTCTCCTCAACCTGAAACTGCCACACAAGCTCCAGCTACTACAGCTCTCCCAGGCAAAGATCCACCTCTGCTCGACCCCTTACCAAGGCCCTCACAGAAACCTGTACAGCCTCCCATAAGAGAACCTGCTTATCCTCCAATGGTTCCCCAGATTCCAGGTTATCCTCACCCTCCAAAGGTTCCCACTAAGCTTTTTGTTCCCCAGGTACCGGATTATCCTCCCCAAACCCCAAAGGTTCCCACACAGCCTGGTTATCCTCAGCCCCCCAAAGTACCTGAGGAAACAAACCTGAAGCCAGAGGACAATCGACCTCAGGTGCCTTACTTCCCTTCTTACCCCAATCTGTTCCACCCTGGAGCCTGGAGAGAAGAACCTGTTGAACCTACCACACCACCTCCAGCCACCCCATCACCTGGTTACCCATATCTATTTTATTTTAATCCGTATAACCCAGGTCCAATTTTTCCTCAACCTGAAACTGCCACACAAGCTCCAGCCACTACAGCTCTCCCAGTCAAAGATCCACATCTGCTTGACCCCTTACCAAGGCCCTCACAGAAACCTGTTCAACCACCCCCTTTTAATCCTGCGCCGCCAAAGCCCACAGTATCTCGACCACAGTATCCTGTCAATCCATTTCCCTTCTACACTGAGCCTCCAAGTTACTCCCAGCAGCCTCAGCCTGTAACGGTACCCACTCGACAACCAAACCAGTTCACTCCATCCAATCATCAAAAATCCCAGGTGTCTCCCACTCAGCCTCCCAGTAATGCTGGCATTTTCCCTCAAAATCCTCAGTCTGGCACCAATATGTCACCTTTATTGTGCCCTGAGAGTTGCCCACCTGGTATTTCTTATTGTTGTCCACAAATTGCCATCCATCAGCATCTTCATCACCATATTCCCCTTGGACTTGGGAGCAGTGATATTTTGTCGATGTATCCAGGATTATCCTATTTCCCTGCAACTGCATATTCAGGCCTTGGTTCTAATTCTGAGTCTGTTCCAATTCTTGAAAAACCAACTGGCGCCACAGCGCCCGACGTTGGCCCATCATCCAACTCTGCACCTAAAAACGATCGCTCCTTTGGGGAGCGTCAACCTCAGTCACTTCCATTTGGAAACCAACCTGCGTGGCAGCCGCATTTTCAACCACCAGATGGCAATGTTGGTGCATCACCTGACCAACCTGCTCTACGTACACCCACTGTGCTGTTTCATGGTCAAAAACCTAATTGGCCAGACCCCCAAAGTGAGCTGCCAAATGTCCCAAACGGACCTCCACCCAACTCCAACGTGCCTTCTAAATCCCAGGATGCAGTCGGTGACCCAGTAAAGATGGCGCCATCCTCTTATTCATATCTATGGCCACCAAAGCAGCAACAGCAGCACGGCCAACTATCTTCTGAGGACCTGAGGAATCCCACTGGACCTGATCACTATGCAATGCTTAATTTTCTGTCTCAGTTCAATGAGTATCTACAGCAACCACAGGCAGCAAAGGGACTACAGTCTGGCCAAGAGTCCAACAAACCTGACTCTCTAATAGACCATGAAAGTAAAAGTGACTCTCAGAATCCCCCACTGATCCCATACTACATGATCCAAGATGCTCAGGCACCTACCGAAAAGCCAACAGTCCCTAAAACCGCCCCCGGCCCACGGCTGTCTGTGAGTGAACCAGAGAAATCTTTAAAGAATGATGCTGTGCTGCAGTCCAATGGCTTTGTGCTGCTTCAGCAGGGCCCTCCGAGCAGACAGCCCAACAACGCCAATCAAGGCTCACAAACATTGAGGAGTCTGGTTCAAGGTGCAAGGAAATTCCCAGTATCAAAACCCAGAAGAGATCACGATGATCATCCCCGGGTTTTGGCACAACCAAAACATTCCACGACCCAGAGTCAAGACTCAGGTTTGTCGTCGTTCTCTGCTCCACGCAGGCCACGTTTTGGATACGTGCCCCACGAGCCCTCGGTCAGTGACGCCCACATAAAGCCTGACTCGTTCAAAGGTTTCTGGAGGCCGATCACACCCGTAGGCAGAAGCAAAGTTTCACCTCATGTTCCTGAAAAGTATTTTCAAGCAAAGCGCTCTACAACTGACCAGCAAGCAAACGGTATGTCGCTGTCTGATCAATGGCATCTCTAAAACGATACGGGCTAACGCTCTCCATCTCTCGTAGGTTTGACGAAGCAGCCTCTTCAGGGAGAAGGGGGACGCCTGACGTGAGCTTTAACTGAAAATAAACGACTGAAACTGACCAAGTGTGTGCTGTCTGTGTGCTTGGGAATTTTCAAGGTTGTTGGTGTTTTGGAGGAAAAGTAAAGGAAGAAACATTCAAGTGAAGCGACTATCTGAGCCGGATGTTCCTAAATAGCCTGTGTGCCTCATGGCCCCGGGCAAGATGGGGGGGAGGGTATTACAATTGTTTTTCCTATAACTGGTTTCAAAGTTGAGCTTTTTTTCTTTGTGGTTGTTGGCAGTATACCTTCTGGAATCAAAAAGTACATTGCCCTTATTTGCCATGAACTCTAAAGTTGGCACTCGGTGAACATTGACCCATTCGTGTAACAATACTAGCACCTAGTACCACATTCAGCAGCGTTCACCAAAACTCATGTAACCTTAAAATCCTCTTGATGCTTCATTCAAGACTTAAATTCTGAGGCTGATCGCTCTGCTCTTGCTGCTGCTACTACTGTCTGATCGGGTCAGGTGGCGCTCAAAGTGTCCGTTCTGCTTGATCACGTGTGTGTAAAATTGTTGCTTTTGCAGACTACACAGCCATCAGTTCTTTAGATCTTGAATGAAGAGGTTTGTTTGTGCACAAATAGTTATTAGTGGCAATGTCAACGGGTTCATAAAATAACTCAAGGGTACGAGTCAACAGAACGAGCAAACAGTGGCACTTTTCCAGTTTGAAGTTCTGTCTTTTGAAATCTCCATCAGAATTGGCAAGAATACGGTTTTAAGTTCAATTCAGTTCGACTGTGGAGGCGGTTTTCATTCATTTCGTAGGACTATTTGCACAATCTAATGCAGTATCCCTGTGCTGTGGCCTACTTTTGTTGACCTTTGTACTGTTCAGTCAAAACATTCAAACATTCTGTCCCTTCATGTGTGTCAGTGGGGGATAAAAAAAAGTCTTAAATACCTTTTTAAATATTGTGCAATCTGTTGAAAAACCTTGATAAATGATCATAGATGTGAATAATGGGGCACTTTGAAACAAATGTATTAATGCACTGAGCATTGGCATGACTTTGTAAGCGTTTGCAGATAATTAAAATTATGCACGTCAATTAGGAAGCTGTTTTCGGCAACATTGAATGCAACTCTTTATTCATTTGACACAGATTCACACAGTTATGAGACAGGTAATACTCGAGTTATCTGACAGTTTCAATCATTGTTTTTTTTTTTAGTTTTTTTTTTAATGTTACATCAGTCTGGTCTGGCACAGGACTTTGTTTTATATGTTTTGAACTAGGCTAAATCAGGACGATTGTTGCTGTAGAAGGTAAGAATAGAGAGTAAGAGTCTGTGTGGCCTTCAGCAGATCTGAGTGCTTAGAAGAATCTGGTCCTCCCAGGACACAATGGCACAAGTGAAATGGGTACAGCTGGAACTGCAGGGACCTCCACAGCTGCATCCGGAGCAGGTGCCTCTCTCTTTATGATGATAGCAGGGACCTCAGCACTGGCTGTGGAAGCTGAGGCTGAGGCAGAGTCAACAGCTGGAACAGCATCAGCAGCTGGGGCAGCATCAGCAGCTGGTGCAGCATCAGCAGCTGGGGCAGGATCAGCAGCTGCAACAGCATCAGCAGCTGGGGCAGGATCAGCAGCTGGAACAGCATCAGCAGCTGGGGCTGGATCAGCAACTGGAGCTGGATCAGCAACTGGAGCTGGATCAACAGCTGAGGCTGTAACAACACCGGGGACTACAGGTACCACTTCCTCTGACTCTGCTGACTCAGCAGAGAGAAGGCCAGTTAGATGCGGGTCATGGTGAGCGGTGAGTGTGTGGTGTCTCAGGACTCCAGTGTGGACCACAATAGGTGAGACAGGAGCTGCAGGTGCGGTGCCGTTGGCATCGACAACAGTTGTCTGAAAAACGCAGGAATCAAAAACTTAGAAAAACAAAGAAATGTCTCAGCATTTGCTAATGTTTCAGTCTGTTGTGTTGTGTTGAGTTACCATAACAGGAAACATCTTGCAGTTCACTGTGTGCGCACCGTTCACTCCTCTTGCTTGACAAATACCATGTTCCTGATCGGCAATAAGAAAGTGCAGAAGGGTTTAAGTAATGTGAGAGTATGTAATAGTAGGAAATGACCTCATGTTGTGTTTACTCACAGTCAAAGGCACACAGACATCGTCAACGCAATTAACCTCAGCAACAACATACTCTGCAAAATATTTGGGCCCTCCAGGTAGAGCCTGAAACAAAATAGACATATTCTCATAGTAACAGATACATATAATTTAAAAAAACTTAACATCTCATCGTGTTTGGGCCAACCTGTCTTGACATCCGTCCAACTTCAATAACAGTGTATGTTGTATTGACTGTCCTGTTGTTGAAGGTTGCCAGAGAGACTTGGACAAAGTCCAGCCCGTTGGTGTCGTTTAAGGGAAGGAGCAATGGGCAGCCCATGCACATGTCCTCTGTCGACGCTACAAAGGAACAGGTTGAGAATGAGGCATCACGCATGCAGAGAAGAGTGTGTTAGTGTGAGTGTGTGTTGACGCGGTTGGAAAATGTGATGTTTTACCCTCTGTTTTACACTTGAAAGCCGATACCGTCATAGCTCCGTTGACCATCTTCAGCACCACGTCACAGTCTCCTTCTATCGCCTGAAGCGAAGCAACAAATCCACCGAACGGATCATGAATGAGCTCAAACGATAATATCATATCGCATCACATCATATTCTGCTTTTCATTATATCGTACACACTCACGTATGTTCAAAATCAGCGTTACATTTCTCTGAATTTGTGCATCACATGTACTGGACTGTATACCGAAGATGGGAAATCTTACCGTCAACAATTTGGATCTGACGGTGCAGTTGGCAAGAGGTGTGGGGTCCAACACATGGCAGTCTGTCTCGAGCAGGTCAACTTCAAGGACATATGTGTCCTCCCTTCCAGGCTAAGAATTACCAGGAGGAGATGAGAAAATGAGAGACGTTTTCCTCAGAAATCTGCTACAGGACAACCAATTCACAAACACCAGCAACAAGACATGACTTCTTATTGTAATATCAAATCCTCGTACAAATTACCTAAAAATTAATTAGCAACAACCGATCATGCGTGTGCCGTAGTAACATAACAATTTATGCAGTTATTTGAAAAGATGATGTTGCCTGAGTAGGCCTGGTATGTACCACATGCTACTGCGTTTCCCCACCCCCATCCTAATGTAAGGAGAGTACTCATGCTGAGACCTGGACTTGACTTACGCTGGAGAGAATCTTGATGTCCTCGATCCTGTTGAGTGCATACTTGTAGCCATGTTTGTGATAGGCATTGAGGTAATCCTGAGCCACCACAGCCGCCGCTTCGGCCTCAGGAGAGTCACATGCGGGTCGGGCCACGTTGGGCACCACCACAGCCCATGCCCCCATCAGAAGTCCCAGAACCACAGTAATGCCCAGGTGGTTCATATCTATGAAAGATCGACACACAAGAGATATGAAAATGAGTCAAGATGATAAGGAAAAGGATGAAAGGAGACAGAGCCTACGGCTGAGGTCTATATATCTTGTTTTTTAAAGAGGAGAACAGCCAAGGTAAACACCATGATCATCCCCCTCACTCCTGCGTCACATGCAGATCGTACTGTTTTTGGGACTGCTGCCAAAGCAAATGCAAGATGACAAAGTCTGCGGTGGGATGAACGGACCGGAGTCTGAACGCGGCGATCGCTCGCCGAGCAGGATAAGCTTGTTGATAGCTTATGGATGGCACTCGATATTTGTCCTCTGATAAGTCATAAAGGTGTATTCAGTTTGTATGTTGGTCGTGTTAGAATATTAAGCTCTGATCACAGCGAGTGGTCCACTTCAAAGCGGGGCTCCGGAGCCCGCGGGGAATCAGTCACTTGCTCAATGAGCAAGCAGATGTTTGCCAACAGGGGGCCATAGTTGAAGGACACTTGTTTATTCACAAACGGCCACACACAGATTTGCTGAAATCATCTACTAGATACTGGATCAGTATTGATGATTTCAAGTATTATTAATTACACACAAGGTTAATGTGTCTCCCTGCTCCCCTCAAAGCCATCTCAGGTCAGCCGTCAAGGGTCCAATAGATTCAAAAAATGTGATCTGTGCTCACCCATTCTTACACAGCTGTTTTTTTTATAACCAGTTCTAAGGTATTAGGTGCTACATGTGTATTTCACTGTTATCTTAGACTTTAGATGTCAGATTAGATTTTTTGAATATAATATTATTATTAAGATACTGTATGCAAAAAGTATCCCTAATTTTGATTCTATTTTGTTTTTGATTAGTTGTAAGAACTTGTCCTACAATTTAAATCGATTCACATTGTTATTATAGATATCAATGGGGGAGATTAGAAACAAAAACATACAGCATGGCAACAGCACAACGAGAAAAAAGTATTAAATGATTATTTTAAAAAGCATTAATAAGACATAACGTGCTGAAGCTCAGATCTACTCGATCAGAGTTTTAAATGTTTATTGTACTTGGCAAACAAGTCTTATTAAAACATTGTTGGTTGCCAAAGGCAACCTGTGGCGCCTCTGAGAGTTGACAGCGTCAAACTGAGAGAATAAAGGATGAGGAAATTCTGTTTCACTTTTTTTCCCCAATAATAAGGATAATAAGAGGAGAATTACTTCATTCCTGGATCATTTACCTTGATTGACTCCAAACTCAATGAAACGTGTAGATGTAAACTCTGATTGGCCCGCGCATTTGTGACGTATATTGTACGCGACGCCCCGTGGATGTGTTGTACATCAGTGCGTTGCGGACAGAAATGATCAAATTGCTCAACATCATCTCCTTAAATGTTGACACAATCAAGTTTAATTGGGAGTTAAACGTGGCACAAACCTTAACCGTGCAGGAATCCATTCGACTGTGAGATTTTATGAAGGTAAGCGGCTCAAGAGCCGTGAGACAGTGCGCCCAAAGCTAACGTCGTAGCTTAGTTCGTCAGCTGTTTTCAGTAGACATCAGTTAGCGGCGAAGACCTTTGATTGGAAACAGGTGTCAAGCAGTAAAAGACCATCCTAAACGCGAAAAACGAGCGCCAGGAGCCCCTTATTTTTATAACCTGTCAATGGTATGATTGTTTATATTTAGTATTAGCGTATTTTTGTTCATGTGCCTCATAATGCCAAGAGTCCATATCATCGACTGGTGATTTAAAAATATCTAATAGTTGACGTCAGCCGATTGGTATCAGGATTTTTTTCCTGTTTTGACAAATCCAAATCATATTTTTATATATACACATATTATACAAACACCGAAAAAGTGTAATGTTTCGAAGTTAGTTAAAAGCTGTAAGCACTGCATTGAATAACACATCGTTCTCTTTTACAGCAAATGTGGGGACCTGCCCAGGTGAGCGTGATTCTGCAGGTACATCGGTGCAGTTCAATTATTCCCCTTTACATCGCATCAATGTGTTTACATCAATTCACCTGGCTACTTAAGTAGGAAAGGAAAACTGAAACAGAAACGCCAGACTTATTTCCAGTCCCTCGTTGGATGGTCAAAACATGGGTTTGAAGTTAAATACCTCCATCAACAAGAAGACACAAGAAAATCCAGATTGAACCCAGTTTCACTTGAGCTTTGTGACTCAACTCTGCCCTTGCAGTAGCTAACAGGATAGCCACAACTCCATCTTCTCATCTTGCCCTCCGTCCATTGCACTCATGAATGATCGAGTTCTTCCTGATGCAGAGAGCCGCCAAAGCAAAGCAAAATACCCCAAGAGAAGGAATGGAGTCATTCAGTATATCAGAAGAGTTTCTCATCTCTCAAGGCGAGTCAGGAAAAGCTTGCGTTATAAGTTACAGCTGTGGATGTGGAGGACACGAAGAGAGAAAAGCCATTTTTGGCTCTATAGAGTTAAGAAAACAAAAAAACTAGGTTTTGTGATCAACTCTAGCCCCAATCTAATTAGAAAATCACCCAAACATGAGGAAAAAGTGAAAGAGTTCCCCTGTCTGAAAAGGAAATCACCTCACATGTCCCCTCTTGGATATGACACTGAAAGAGTTTCAGAGGAAAGAGAACAGACTTGTCTGAAGCTGTGTAAGGCCGGCGGTCTGTCAGGGATGGGTGCTACCACGCTTATGCAGAACCAGGTCGCCGTGGGCACCAACATTTTCAATTTGCCTTATGAGAAACAAGGAAAAGAAAGCTCAGTCCAGTTTTGTGACTCGTCAGAAATGTGTCCCGCTGCCAAACCTCAGCACCACCACAGCACAGACAGTGCCGTGTGTGGGGAAATCTCAGATGGTAAGGTACCAAAGAAAACCAGGCCTTCTCAAAGTCACGGTGTAGGCTCACCAGCACGGTCTATAACCCAGACGTCTCAGCAGAACCAGTCTATCAACAGAGATACTGGCAAGAGGATCGCCAAGAGGACGGTGTCCTCTCGAAGCCAGCACCAGGCTGATGTTGGCCACAACACACTGACAGAGGACATCCATGGTTTGTCCACTTTGATAGTTTTTGTCTTCCTCTGTTTAGTTTTGTGATTCTTGTTTCATATTTTAGTTTCTTATTTTCAATTCTTCTAGAATTCCTCGATGACTTTTATCGAATGTATGGAAGTTTCATCCCACTACAAAAGAGCGACTTATTGAGACACCTAAAGAGGTTTAACGTCAACTTCACTGAAAGGTGCGTCTTTGCTCCACATGTCCCGGTTTTTAATGCGTTGTCTTACTTGTTTAAAGAATATGAGGGAATACAATAAATTTAAGTGCTCGTGATAACTTTTCTCAGTAAGGTGTTACTTACCAATGTAAAATGAAAGACTGCTTATTTGGGGTGTGTTTAGGTGGAATTTAAATCCATGATGAATGAAATAATGTCCTCTGTGTGCAGCCTTAGTGGCCTGACAGTTGGAAGCAGCAGATGATTTATTAACAGCATAAAGCTCACTTCCTTATCACCAGTTTGAAAAAGATTCCTTGAGAAATTTCTCCATTTTCAGAAATATCTCAAACAATTAGAAGATAATGGAAATAATGAATTGACATTTAATCAGCAGATATGTTGATATGATGAGAAATGTTTGCATGTCTCCCACAGTATAAATAGAATCTTCTCAGAAGTTAGGAAGTATCAATCTGGAAAGGCTCAGAAACCCATCCCGTCCTTCCAGGTGGTGTACAAGAAACACACACTGACCCTGGATGATCTGACCACCCTGGCGGAGGAGAACTGGCTCAATGATCAGGTTACCATCCACCACACCACAGATTTCCATTCCATGCTGATAGTCTTGATATTTGTCCGAGTAAATATGTGCTGTCAGCTCAGCCCAACCTGTATTTGTTCCTCTTCAAGGTTATTAACATGTATGGGGAACTGATAATGGAGTCTGTCCATCACAGGGTAAGTAAGATTGTGTAGACATGTAAATGACATATTTTATTTTTGAATACTTTGACTTCGAACTTTGAGTTTTACATGCCAGGGCAATACAGAAACGACAAGGAGATAAAATCATCCCACTACGTTCCTGTGACGTTTTCATAGTCTTCAACGATCTCAGACCTCAGGATTCTTCAAGCGTATTAAAGACCTAAAAACCTGCTAACATGAGACGGGCACATCGACTCACTCGGTCATAAATTTTGTGTTTGCGGTGAAATTTTCTCCCCTCTTGTCTTCACTCTTAGGTCCATTTTCTCAACAGTTTCTTCCACCGACAGCTCGTGACCAAAGGGTATGAGGGAGTCAAGAGATGGACAAAGCAGGTGAGATCCAAGAAGTGTGTTTAGAGTCACGATGATCCGTTACCTATAATAGACTGCTGTTGTCTTTTACACATTTTGACTACATTTCCTTTTCATTTGAGTGATTGTCAATTATTTTTAACGCAGGCTGGAGCCTTTCGTGTTCTTCTATGAACTGATACTGAAGTTCAAAGCTGCCTCTCTTATTTTTCACCCAACACAAAACCTAATTCAGTGCAACGCAGTGAACAGATGAACGACCTAATTCTACACGATAAGAGACAAAGTATCAAACCGAATGTAAACAACTGACGGATTGACGAGAGCTTTTCGATGTGCGCGGTTTTCCTCTTGCACAGGTGGATTTGTTTTCAAAGAGCCTCCTCTTGGTGCCCGTCCACCTGGAAGTCCACTGGTGTTTGGTGACTGCTGACATCGTCAAAAAGAAGATCTGCCTGTATGACTCCCAAGGCGATGGACTCCAGACGGTTGCGAGGGTAACAACAGATTGTCACGCAATTAAAAAAAACAAACAAACAAATTATTGAGTCACTTTTTCTGCTCTCCTGGTGTGTGTGTGTGTGTGTGTCTGAAATTCATCATGAAGCATTATTTGTTTTTGTTCTTTGCTTTCATTAGAACATCCTGAAATTCTTGATGACGGAGGCAAAAGTGAGGCAGCGCTCGGCCTTTGAAAGCGGCTGGATGCTGTCGTTGGATGCGGTATGTTGCGCTGAATTGATTGCCCGTTAGCTGACACATTATAAAATGTGTCCACACAGAAAAACAAAGCAGCCGTCACACCAGCCTTATGTGTTCTCACGGCACCACCTGGTGGCGTTTCACTGGAAGTACTCACTGACCTGCAGCATATCATAACGAGGAGGAGAGTAGATGATGATGATGATGATGTCGTCTTATTGCTGTGTTTTCTCAGAACGTTCCACAGCAGACGAATGAAAACGACTGTGGAGTTTTTGTGCTGGAGGTACCAATATGCTTTTCCGACTCAAATGATGACGTGTGTGCGATCGGTTGAATAATTGTGCGATAATGTGAACGCTCTGCTTTCTTTTCTCAGTATTCTCGACGCCTTGCCTTAGCAAAACCTCTCCGCTTCTCACAGAACGATATGCCAAAGGTGCGCAAGAGGATCTACAAAGAGCTGTGTGACTGTAAACTGCACGAATAAGGTCAAAGAATAGAGTTATGTGATAAATGTGTTAAATTAAGAGCAGTATTCAGCTTGTAGAAAACTGGGGGGGGTACCTAAATGAAGTGTGTGTCACTCTAGATTGGGTGTAAAGTCTGCGCGTCTTACTTTCACAGTATTATGGATCCATTCACTCTTACTCATCAATGCAGAGGGACGTGATGAGAATAATAAACGGAATCAGGGATGTTCACATGTAGGACAGCTGTTGGAATGTAAAGACGCATTAACAGAGCGTCGTACTGTGTATCTGTACCGTGTGAAGAACTTTGTGTGATAATAGAACCTTGTATGATGGTAATATATAACTTCAGATACAATTTTTATTTTAATTTGTCTAAATTTACTTGGCTGGTAGAGTGAACAGAGGCTGAATAAACAGTAAACAATAAATAGAAAGAGAAGACGAACTGGAATCAGTGTGGAAAGTATAATATAATCCGAGTGTATAATATTATGTTTGTGGTTGTATATAATTGTACAAAAAGAGTGAGAAATAAAAGTAAACCGTTTTCAACCATGTTCATTCATTTTTTTTAATCTTTCAGATTGGATATTCCACTGGAAATGAATAAAAATAAAAGGATACATAATTCTAACAGCAGTTGTTTTTTTTTTTATCAACCTCCACCAGATGTAACCAAATTATAAAGCAGCTGTCAGATAAAAAGAGGTTTTAAGGCACAAAATCTAACCTGTGGTTTTCAGTATGAGAACCAAATTAAATGCATTTAGGTAATAGAATAAATTCAGTGCAATATACTGACTTAATACAATGTAACACAATGTACTGAACTCATTAACTGGTAAAACTCTTCACAACAGAGAAAATATGAGCTGGTCAGTGCACTAAACATGATGAACGTTTAAAATCCCAGAAACTGTTCATCTCTTACAATCATGAACTAACATCATTCATCCAAAGATCTCTGCCCCCGTCTGCTTTCCTTCTCCATAAATCCCAGTCCAGCTGGTGTGCTTGGTGCAATTTATTGATTGAATATGATTTGTGGTTTCAGATGACACTAAATAGCCTCCTGCTGGACCCACGTTCCCCTCTGAGAGGCCTAATCATTGATATAGAACGCCCAGTCTATTTCTGGGCCGTCGTCGAGCCGTAAAACCAGGTAGGACACCAGCTGGAACAGGTTCTGCCACAGACCCAGGAACAGGTAGATGTAGAAGTCACTCATGTCGATCTGGCAGTGGATGCCGGAGTGACTTAAATCACACACGCACTCGTAGCTGTTAATGTAGTTGAGACAGAAGCCTCCGAACATGCACGGCTCTGTGGCACATTCGTCCACATCTGTCTCACACCTGGAAGAAAAGACAAAAGACATGCAGTTTGAAACTTCCATCCATCCATCTATCCACCCACCCACCTATCCATCTATCCACCCACCCACATATCCATCTATCCATCCATCCATCTATCCACCCATCCATCCATCCATCCATCCATCCGTCCGTCCATCCATCCATCCATCCATCCGTCCATCCGTCTGTCCATCCATCCGTCCATCCATCCATCCATCCATCCATCCATGCTTTGTATTGGACTCCTATGTGCGTGTAGCTCCCCCATGTGGTCTTCCACTGAATTACTTTATGGTCTGACCCCTAATAGGGATTAAATTTCTCACCACTGTCCTGTGAATCCAGGCAGGCAGTCACATGAGTTTTCTACGTCGGAGCAAATCCCTCCATTAAAGCAGCTGTAGTTCCATTTAGTGCCCTGACATGAAGATACAGGCAGCTGTGGAAGTCTGAACAGACAGACAGGGACACACACACACAGCCTCAGCATCCTTCAGTTTGGAATGACCATTTATGTAAAGACAGGAAAAGATTTGGACTTACGGATTAAACTCGATGTACCACGGGATTTCAGGAATTTTCTCCCTGAAACGGAACATTTTGTACGTCAGTATTCTTAAAGCTCGTACTCAAGAGTGTGTCCTTTGGAAGTACATTTTACTGCTAATACTTTCACTAACGCCATTTCGATGTAAGAGTGCAGCGAGACGTACTTGCAGTATTGTCCGCTCACATTGTGCGGGCAGAGGCACGTGTAGTTGTGGAAGCCTCTGAGACACGTGCCACCGTTGCTGCAGTGGCTGTTTTCACACATATCCACCTCCACGTCACAATGGACGCCTCGGTATCCCAGCTCGCACACACACTCGTACCCCTCGGAGAGCGTCGTGCAGTTGCCGTAGTGACAGGGATTAGAAGCGCACGCGTCTGCTGGGTCTTGGCACGCTAACCCTGCCCACTTAGGGGGACATCTGCAGCGATGCAGGTCAAAAAGGTCCTCACACACGCCCTTGTTCTGACAGGGTGTGGGCGCGCACACGTTGGCGCCTCGGCAGCTGTACTCTGGGAAAGCGTTGTCGCTCATCCTCACAAACCGCTCCTCCTGAGGTCTGGGGAGGCTTAGCTCTGTGTCTCCGAGGAAAGGAAGAAGAAGCTCTCCCACTTCCACAGGGCCCAGGCAGCCTGAAAACTCCACACCGGCGTCCACGCTCAACCCCCCCAGGAAGATGTCCGCCCCGTTCCGAAGAAAGTCCAGGTTCCCAGCGAGATAGTCCGATGCGCGGGACTCCCCCTTGCCTCCATCCACGGCCACGATCCACCTGGAGGTCTGGAGGTTCTCGTTCTCCATGCTGAGTTCCACAGTGTGCCACTGCCCATCACTAATCGGACCCTGGGTTTGTAAAGTCAGCTTGGGGGACTCTTTGATGCCCCCCGCCTGGAGCTCCATGAGCAAATGGGAGTCGTGGAGGGAAATGGTGAGGTAGTTGAATCCCTTGTGTGCATAGAGTACGGTGGCATCGGGTTGTCTGGTGCGGAGGTTGAGGACGACTCTGCTGAGGTTGCGGTGGATCCGCCCGTTGTCCTGGTAATGCAAAATGCTGCTTTCACCCCTTAGCGTCACATTAGACAAACCTGTGGGACAGACATGATAAGTCATTCGTGCCAGAGCTTCAGTGCCATCCGTTAAACTGCACGACACACAAACAGAGTGAATGACTGAAGATCTGTTACTGTCAGCAGACACATGACAGCTGCAGGAAATCTGCCACCATAAATTTCAACCGGCATCTGGCAGTGGACTTAATCTGACCGGGGATTACTTGATTTAGGGGAATCCGACGTGGCATCCCTGTCTCGACTCCGTCCTTCCTGTAATCAGCTGCAGTGTAATTAATCGCTGCTTACACTTCAGAGCCCTGATGGGGACGCACAAGCAGACGGACCCTTCAAAGGATCTCAGCCACAATCACACTGATGGAATTACAGGTCAATTCATCGATATTCATAATCAGGACAAGGACGTGTATCAGTCAACCTGATGTTATTGATATCTGGAATTCTTTATTCATTTCTTAAACAACATCAATGGGTTCATACCTTGTTTGCTAAAATTACGATGGAAAAAAAAAGTCAAATCTTTCCTAATGTGCTCTTCCTCTCGGAACACTCAACACTTTAATATGCAGCTGATGTGAAAGTCGGTGGTTTGATTTCATTTATTGGAGAAAAGGACTGGACTGAGAGCTTTCTGCCGTGAGATAAATAAAGGAGAACACCGTGCGTTTACAGTAATTATACCTGCTAAGATTTCAAAACACATCCCGATATGTGACAATGTAATTTTAGACGAACTCGTCTTAGATGACTAAGTGATAAGAAAACGTGTCATCGCAACACACTCACACTCGAAGCCCTGTGAGCGAGGCTGGCACGTGGCAGTGGACGGGCAGGGAGACAGCTCACACCATTTCACCTCCTCGCAGCGCCGCCCTGCAGTGTTGGGGGGGCAGTTACAGATGAAGTCGTCCCACATGGAGTAACACACTCCGCCGTTGAGGCAGGGCTGGACCTGATGAAGAAAAACAACTCTAATAAAGCAATATTAGAGGCTTCTGTCAGCCTTGCGGGTAGATTATCACTCACGGCACAGGCATCATCGCTGCTGCATCCCTGTCCGATGTTGACCAGCTGCACCAGGCTGTACGATTCCACTGCGGTGGCGATGGGGAAGAACTGGAGGCGTCTGTTGTTAATCCTCAGATCCTGGATGCATCCTTTGAAGTAGCCACCGAGCGTGGCAGAGGCCCTCTGGTCTGGTAGCCCCCCGACGTAGACGGCGTCCCCTGGATGGGCCTGGATATGCCTGATGGGGATGGAACCCTGGTTCTGGGAAGACTGGAACAGGATGGCTGCTGTGCTTTCCAGCCTGACAGTCACCAGATGGAAATGGCCGTCGCTGACCACGCCCTGACCAATGAGAGTCTCAAAGTTGTTGAGCTGCACTTTGAGTCTGCCTCCGTCCAGCCACAGGCGGAGGTACTGGCTGGTGCTATTGGACAGGATCAGAAGCAGGCCGCTGGTCTGTCTGGTACGGATGAACATGGATACAGTCACAGTGTCCCCCGGATGATCGTCTAACGAGAAGACAGCGTAACCCCTCAAGTCTTTGTTTCCAAATCTGGCAGTGATGTACTCTGCAGGGACGGAGAGACGGAGACATGGGTTAATGTCTGTGTTGGGTTAATTATGCCGTTTTTGCTCATTATTTCCAGTCTAATTCTGTCCCGTGAAAAGAAACAGTTCAAAATATCAGCTGATCTCTGAGCAGCTGCAGCTTGGATCCCTAAGTCTCTGATTTGTCTGAGTGAAGTCTCTGGAGGTCATCTGCTGAGTCCCACGCTATTTTAATTCTTGACTCAATGCCTCCGCACTAAGCGACCGGGACTGTTCGATCTCTGACTTTTTAAGCTCCCTTAAGTCCACTAAAGAAGTTTAGCAGCACGGAGCGATCCACTGAGACGTCTGCAGGCTGAGCTTGACCTTTGAGTACGATTTCTGCTTAAAAGCTTGAAACAGAAACTAAAATAAAGACTTTTAGAGATATAGAGATGGTCAAAAACTCATAAAACCAAACTGAAACCAAACTTTAAGTGAAACCAAATGTGGAAATAATACTGAAATAAACACCCAAACTAACGGTAGTAGAAGTGAAATGTTGCAGAATCACTTTTCTTTTTACCATGAAATGAAGTGAAATCTCATTTTCTTTTGACCTGGGATGCTGCGTTGTTGGTGTGAGCTCATCTTACCCTCTGCACAGCTGCTTCCCTCGTACGGTCTGCGGCACTCACAGGTGAAGCTCCTCCAACCCTGGCTCACACAGCGACCTCGGTTCTGACACGGGCTGTCATCACATTTATCTTTGTCGCTGCATCCTAAGGTGACCTTTGCCTGGGAACTGGAACTTGTTGGCCTTATAACAGGCACAATGAGGCGAGAGTTGACAAAAACATCCCTGAAGCAGCCCCGAAAAGCAGCCGGGGAGTCAGCTTCATCCTCTGCTCCTATGAGGAGGCTTTGGTCCACAGATCCTGGCTGATCAGAGTCTGGATCATGGAGCTGGACCTCAACGCTGGAGTCCCACGGGCAACTTCCTTCACTGCATTTCAGTCTGATCAGGCTCGCCTCATTACCCAGTGATGCCTCCACAGTGTGCCACTTGTTGTTGGACATGTAGTCTGGGAGGTCCTGGACCAGCCTGCTGGACTCTGGCCCTCTCAGGCTGTGAAGGGAGAGGTGCCCGTCTCTCAGCTGGATGCTGAGGAGCAGGTCGCCCACTCTGCGCTGCAACAGGGTGCCAACTGGCCAGGCTGTTCTGAAACTGATTGTAACGTTAAGGGGGGCCTCTGGATCCAGAAGGTGGGTGTGGATGTACATGTAGCCTGGGGACTCAAATGAAAAGACAGTAGAGGTCTGGCATTTTGGGTCTGTGAAACCAGCAGGACAGCTACATGCGTAACTGTGCTGACCATCCACAAACAGAGGAGAACATATTCCACCATTTTTGCATTGGTTGTCATCACAGCCAGAAAGTGCAACCGTGCAGGTCTGTCCACCGTACAGGCGGCCATTCTGGCTCTTTTGGGAGCAAAGGCATCTAAAACCTCCATTTTGGCGTTCACATGTGCCACCATTTTGACATGGCTGCTGGTGACATCCATCGATGACCTCATCAGAGGATGTACCTGGAAATACAATTAGAAACAGCAAAAGCTTGAACCGCTTACAGTCTTAAAGCCACGTGTGGTCAGCATGATGCCACCAATCCATTTAAGTACAGCAGTTGGTATATTAACCTTCTTACCTAAAAATAAGTAAATAAATCGTAGAAACATTCAAAAACACAACACGTTGCAGCTTTTGCGGTTGTCACC
Organism: Brotula barbata; assembly: GCA_900303265.1. Taxonomy (NCBI): domain Eukaryota; kingdom Metazoa; phylum Chordata; class Actinopteri; order Ophidiiformes; family Ophidiidae; genus Brotula; species Brotula barbata. The sequence continues at coordinate 37,669 of OMNV01000685.1, forward strand.
AAATTCATGCAAACTGCCAAGAGAATGTGTAAAAACTGCAAATAAAATACACTGACTGATAAAACTTTGACACCACATCAGACAACTATGTAGGTTTAATAAAGAAATATGAATATAATGTGCAGATAGCTACTATTAATCACAACATTTGCATAAATGTGAGTAAGACAAAAGATTACCTGTCGAAAGTGTCCATAAAATCCAGACATGCACGCTGAATCTCCACATGGTCGTTAATAAATCCCCCTAATTAATAGACTTTTGACATTATCTCCATTTTAGCTCACTGAATGGCGAATATTTAGTGTGCAAATTCATTTTCAGCTCATCTCCTCCATTGTTGTGTTCCCTGTTTCCTGCAATGCTGTGAACACCACACAGCAGATAGAGAGGGATTACACTAATGCACTTATAATGACTTACACACTTAGTTCAGGAGCCTTCACTGAGTGGCTCCAAACACGCTCCTCAGATAGATCTCTAATGATAAATAACTACCAATATGCACGTGTGGGAAACATTTTCTTATTTAAAGTAATCATCAAAAGCAAACATGAAAAGTTTTTAACACACGCGTAGCATTAGTAGGCATAATAGGTTACCTACGTATGAATATAAATTGGCTTTCTTATACCCAATGTCGATAAATGAAGTTTACATAAGACAATGGAATTTCTTGAACGATGACTGCAGCCCTGTTGCACATACTGGGTATGATTCTCGGTAAAAATTGCAAAAAGAAGGTCAGATATGACGTACTTTTCCATAGGACGACGTGGGAGTGGAGTATTTCGATCAAGCCACGTAAATTGCTGTAACTAAATGTGAGTTATTTGGGCAGTTATTGGAATTATTTATTCGCACTACAGCACCCATGATGCCATTATCTTAGTATATTAAATTAGATGATCCCTCTCAGCACATTCTACAGTTTTTACGAGCGGGTGACAATCTTGTGTCTTTTATTCATTTGATCTGCTTCACTGTATTTACGCCAATATTCACACAATAAACGAATTCATTTTTTAAATTTAAAATGTGTCCGTTTTGTTGCTTTGTTTCATCCGTTCCGATGTCAACACAAACGGAGTGACAAGACAAAAGCTCGAAACAGCCAATGAGCGAACGGTTTGTTACGATGTCCGACATTTCTGTTGAAACCCAACGGGAAAGTGGGGCGTAGCTAATAGTTAAACATACATTTAGTGTTTAAATGTTTATGTTTGCAGGCGTACGTTTGGTACGGCTGTTCTGTGCTTTGTAGACGCTGCCTGTACCCACTAGGTAAGATTAAAACACATCCGTGTACGTGTTATATTTCCGGGTAGCAGTAATGGTCGTTTGTCAACACTCTCCTCTGAGGGGGGCCGGCTCGTCCAAACAGAAAACATAGGGGTCCTCAAGGTGGGGAGTGAATTCACAAACGCACCGTTATCGGCCGTCTATGGGGTTTTAAGATAGAAATGTTGTTATTCACTTACACGACGGCACGTTTCAGTAAGGCGTGGTCAGTATAAGTCCACTTTAATCAGTAATATGACAGAAATGTTAGCAATAATACAACGTGGTGCGTCTTTATATGTGCCATTTTCACATATTTACGATGTTTTTGTCCATGTCAAAACGGGGGTGTTCTAAGTGTTTCCTGTTTGCAATGAATAGAGGATCCTGTGCGTATTCTGGGTAGATGTGTCCAACAAATATTCCATTAATATCCTCCTCCTGATCTGCTGGGCTCCATTTATCAATAACGACGTATGGCAAATTATTCAAGCATTGTTTTCTATCTGTTGTTGACCTGGATGACAGAGATACACATTCACTTAGACAACTGACAATTGGATTTTCAACATTTACGAATAGCAAAGAAATTCAAGTAACTGTTGCCCCAGGATTCATGGGGCAACAGTTGTTACTGTATTGCTTTTCTAACACCGAACAGCTCTAGTCGACATAGCCCAATTTTTAAGCTTTAGTCAACATGACAGCGAATGCCATTTAACTTCAAATTTAATTACATAATTAGCTGGGTCTTATTTACAGGTTGAACAATTAATGTTAACCAAAGTCTCAGTGCCTTTTGTCCGTATCCCTCTGGTTTCAGGGCTGATTCAACTTTAGAAAGAGCAATGAAGAGGAAGACTAGCAATCCACAGCGTCCCAAAATCAACAGACTGGTCAAAGATTCGGAGGTGGACACTGTGCTAACCTCCAGTCCTCCTGCAAACTCTGTAACTGTCCCACAGTCAGCCTCTCAGAATAGGCAACTGACAATGTCACAGCACAGTCAAAACCTTCTCAAGTTCTTGAACGAGGACAGGACCCGACAGAGATTCTGTGACGTGTCCGTGTCTGTGGGTGGGAAGCTCTACAATGCTCACAAGGTGGTACTGGCCCATGGTAGTAGCTACTTCCATGCTGAGCTGTCTAAAAATGGGGACACAGAAAATGTGACTCTGGACCACGTGGAGGACTCTATTTTCCAACACCTGCTTGGATTCTTGTACACCTCAGAGTGTGTTGTTGCGGAAACTGAGCTCCCAGCTTTAACTGAAGCAGCCCGCTTCCTGGACATGATGGACCTACTAAAGTTGTTGTGTGAAGAAGAAGACATTCGCCCGGTGCCCGTGACCCAGGAGCAGACTGAGACGCGAAGGCGTCCTGAGGTGGACTGCACATCTAGTGAATCACCAGGAGACGCCCGGAGCACCTCGGATGTTCGAAATGTAAAAGATTCCCTGCAGAACCACTGGGCTGACAGTTCGAGTGACATGCAGCAGGCTGACCCAACCGAAAAAGACAAAAATTTAAGTCCAAAGACTGCTACTACACGCAGATCATCTCGCAGGAGGAGAACACCTACAAAGTATAAGGGAGATGAGGGGGAGGAGAGTGTCATGAATGTTGAAGATGAAGAAAGGATTGTGCCATCGAGAAAGCAGGAGGACGGCGCAGATGATGCAGCAGAGGCAGCCATGGAAACCAAAAAGCCCAAACTGGACATGAGGGAAACATCAAAACCAGCGCATGTGGAAGATGAGGATGCAAACGAGGAGGAGGAGGAGGGAGAGGAGGAAAGGGACATAAATGAGGACTTGACTGCCAAGCACAAAGCTGACTTGGGTTGTGCGGCAGATAAGCTGACAGCTCAGCAGAATGCAGATGCAGAAACATCTGAAAATCAGACTCTCCAAAAGGTGAAAATCCCCGTGGCAACTGCAGGAAGCTCCACTCGTGCTCCAGTGTACCCCGAGGGTCTGGCTCCAGTCATCATCCAGACCTCCAACAAGAAGATTCTCAAGTGCCCCAAATGTGACAAAACCTTTGACCGTGCAGGTGGGAACACGTGGTGCAGTCTTAATTTCCTTCCAACACGCTCAAGTTCTTTGGGGCTCTGAGAGAGTCTGGGAAGATTTGTCACTTAATTGTCACTTTCTTTGGCTTGTAACCTCCTTTTAGAAACTGTAGGTTCTGTGATATTGACCATACAAAAGTTGATTGATAAAATATGAGCCCAGTAAAAAAAAAATCTTTTGTTTTTCTGAACATCAGCTGCATTCATTTGAGCTTGACAGTATCTACAACAAAGTTAACTGAGAGATCTATTATCTTTATCCCAGTATTGTTTAAGTTTTTAACTGCACGTAAACATACAGGTGGACCCCCACCTCCCACTCAACATTTGAATCATTTACAACAGTGTCTCAGGATAAATGTGTAACTGGTTATTTACTGACAAGGTTGAACGAGGTCTCACGTCTCATTTTGTTATTTCAGGCAAATATGAGAGTCACACCCGGGTGCACACAGGAGAGAAACCATTCCAGTGTGACGTCTGTCTTCAGCGCTACTCCACCAAGTCCAACCTGACCGTACACAAGAAGAAACATGCCAGTGACGCTCCATTTCAGAAGAAGGAGCACAAGTGCCCATTTTGCAACAAACTCCACGCAAGCAAGAAAACCCTGGCCAAGCACGTGAGGAGGTGAGACACGGCTGAGGAATGGGACGCTTTTTATTAGTTTTTTGGTACTTACAATTGCTATTCACGACTAAAACCACAGTACTAATGACAACGACAACAACGATAACAATGTGAAGAATAATAGGAAGATGAAAAGGTTAACAAGTGCCTTTTGGAACTGTTGAACCAATTCATTTGATGGGTATATTACAGAAAAGAACATAGAATAACACATCACCGATATTCACCAAACACTCCATTATGGACGCACTTGTTAACTGTAGTCACGTTTCCTGATCTTGTATCTTTTGTGTGTCATCAGGTTCCATCCAGATCACATCCAAGAGTTTATTACTGTGAGGAAGAGGAAGAGTGAAGCCTGGAAATGTGCTGTAAGAATTGTTTTCGGTGGAATAACATTTACCTTTAGCAGACGGTGATGCAACCCTCACCCTTAGACTTTCATGACGTGTAGATGTTTTATGATGGATAAATGTTGCACTCTCTCTAATAATGAGAGTTTGGATTGATTGTAACAACAACTTTGCTTCCTTCCCTCTCTCTCTGCTCCTCCTCCACCTCTTGATCCAGGTCTGTCTGAAGAGCTTCACTCGCAGGCCTCATCTGGAGGAGCACATGATTCTCCACAGCCAGAACCGGCCCTTTAAGTGCTCCTTCTGCGACGAATACTTTAAGTCCAGGTTTGCCAGGCTGAAGCACCAAGAAAAGTTCCATTTGGGTCAGCGCTGATATAGAAAACGAACTCTTCATGTCGTTAACTGTCCTTAAAACATCAAAGTGGTGTGACAGTAACCGTGTGGTTTGATGCGGTCTCGTCTTCAGGTCCGTTTCCCTGTGAGATCTGTGGGCGACAGTTTAATGACACCGGCAACAGGAAGAGGCATATTGAATGCACTCATGGGGGCAAAAGGAAGTGGACCTGCTTTGTTTGTGGGAAATCAGTAAGGGAAAGGTTTGTATGTTTGCTTCTAACTTGACTCACTCTGTCCTAAATGGAATCTCTCCATCTGTGCTGTGTTTTTGTCACCTGCTCTCTTCAGACGGATTGAATTGTGTGATCAGTGATCTTGTTTCATTACTGATACATGTAAAGAATAATCTAATCTAGGCACAGGTTTCAGATAGTGATAGGCTGTCATTTCAGTCGTCAGTATTCACTTTCCTCTCGTATTGATGTGTTAGCTCGTTAAAGTCTCACGGTCTGGTTCCACTCCAGGTCTTTGATTGTCTTTTACTACTCGTAGGACAACACTGAGAGAACACCTGCGAATCCACAGCGGGGAGAAGCCTCATCTCTGCAGCATCTGCGGCCAGAGTTTCCGACACGGCAGCTCCTACAGGTGGGATCCGATCCGTCGCTCTTTTTGAAAGCGAGACTGATGTTGAGGGTTTTGAATTATTTGGTTGTTGCGGTGTGCGTAAAGTATAAACATCGGGTGTTTGGACAGGCTTCATCTCAGAGTTCACCACGACGACAAGCGCTACGAGTGTGACGAATGCGGGAAAACCTTCATACGACACGATCACCTGACCAAACATCAGAAAATACACTCTGGTGCAGTACTCTGTCTTTCCTTTCACTTTTTTTTTGGTCTATTTTGTTCGTTTCATACCGAATCGCAGAGAGAATGACTTCAGAGCTATTATCAGAATAGTCAAAGCTCATTTATTTATTTATTTCCTGCGTTTGCTGTGATTTCCGGCTGCCTCAAGTAAGTTACACTGACTTTCTCTCGTTTTTACAGGGGAGAAAGCACACCAGTGTGAAGAATGTGGGAAGTGCTTCAGACGCCACGATCATCTGACGGTCCACTATAAAAGTGTCCATTTAGGAGAGAAAGTTTGGCAGAAGTATGCTCATGAATAAATTGGTATTTTAAGAAATCCACACATCGACCGTCCGATCAAAATAGATCAAAATTTCTGAAATACATTCTGGTGCCTTGTTTGCGATATAATTTTATCATCTCTGCTTTACGTGGAGTATTAAGTCACACAATTTATTTTACAGGTACAAAACTGCAGTGCACCAGTGTGAGGTTTGCAAGAAAGAATTCAAAGGAAAGTCCAGCTTAGAAATGCACTTCAGGACCCACTCAGGTAAGAGTTTCTCAAAGACATCGTCGCGTCATCAATTCTGGTTATTCTGCTGAATGTACTTGTGGCTCCTTCTCACCATCATAGAGAACTGTGTTGACGTTAGCTTTATCGTTTATCCCGTCGTTGTCCTCCTGTGTTTACTTTAAAGGTGAGAAACCCCACAAATGTCCTGAGTGCCACCAGACATTTCGCATCAAGAAGACTTTGACAAAGCACATGGTGATTCACTCAGACGCCCGTCCCTTTAACTGCCCACACTGCAGCGCCACGTTCAAGAGGAAAGACAAGCTCAAGTACCACGTCGACCACGTGCACAGCACCAGGTTCCCCGAGCAACCGATCGGGACGCTGAGCGAGGACAAAATAGTCTGTCTTCCTTACGAGGAACCTTCGAAGGTATACCGTGTCGAATCAAAGTCAACACAACCGAGCTCCTCTTCACCTGCTAACATCTGCGTGCCCATCACTATAGTGCCCGTGCAGATGCCAGGAGTCTCAACAGCTCAGGCTGATTTGGGCGCTCACGGGCCGGCGCCTCTGTCCTCACAAAGCCACAGCGTTGTCAACATGCAGCCTCAGGGTCAGCAGCCCACCCCTGGCTACCCGGCGGCGACGGACCTGGCCTTCCTGGAGAAATACACGCTCACTCCGCACCCCGCCAACATCGTCCACACTGTCAGGCCCGATCAGATGCTGGACCCCAGAGAACAGTCGTACCTGGGCACGCTGCTGGGACTGGACTCCTCTTCATCTGTGCAGAATGTCAGCAGCTCTGATCACACTCACTGAGGCACCTCAAAGCAGAACTTCAAACTAAATAAAATTCAACAAAACAAGTGCGCAGAGACCAAGGGAAGAATGCAGAAAATGCGACAAAAGTGCAAAAGTAGTGGCATTTGAAGAAGAAGAAGAATCGAGGCTCGATTTTGGGCTGCCTTTATTTGGTCGTAATCTGTTTTTTTACATACAAAAATGAAATTTGTCTACTGCATTCAACCCATCCATGTAGGAGCAGAGGGCAGCTGTTGAAGAGCCTGGGGAGCAACTTGAGGTTCAGTGTCTCGCTCAAGGACACTTTGACACATTTGTCATACTAAAACCAATACTTCTCTACTCAACAACATCACGTTCATAATGTATGAAAGGAAATCATTTTCTGAAACGGCTTGTTGCATCATTTTCTGTGTTTATCACTCGCACTTCTATTTTAAACTGTGTGCCAACTCTGAAATTCATTTCTCTTTTATTATTATGTCAATTTCGTGATTGTCCTGTTGCACATCAGCAGGATCTTAGCGTGGAGACTTTGGCAGAATGGCTGAACGCAGCCTGGTAACTGATTCCTCCGGGCCCTCGGGTTAAAAAATGCACTTTGGGATTTTTGTTTCCTAAGAAGATGGAAAAATGTAATTGAAAAGTGTCCGTCCATCCGCAGCCTATAAATGCAGATTACGCAAACACAGAAAGGGACTGGAACCCAGGACCTTCTACCAAGCCACCCTGTCACCCACAGCGACTGTGACATGTGATTTTTTTTTTTTTAGGACGAAAATCGACTGAAACTGTACACTTCCTGTCTGATAGAACGCGTAGACGACAAAGCGAGCGGATGGAAAGCAGTCGGTGAAACCACTGGAACATCGGTGTGATGTGTAATATGAGTTACAATGACTTCATCATGTCTCATTTTTATTTTTTGGACTCGAGTTAAATTTGACGTTTGATGAACTGACAATGAAAAGAATCATGGATTGTAGCGTTTGATGTTCCGCTGAGGAGTCAGACTGTTGCCTTAATGTGCGGTGTAGTTTGTGTGTTGTGTGTCACGTGGAAGGAATTATTTACTCATGAAATGTAAATATGAGCGCAGTAGTAAAGTCTTGTGTGTGTTTTTAGTTTAAATTATGTATTCGTCCGGCCACTTTATTTTGAATGTCGACCAGAGTTAAACTTCATGAAGAGGATGAACTTTTCGCTTCCTGGTTGATATAAAGTACCTCTTTTTAAATGAATCATGTGGATGTTTTCATTATCACTGTTTGCTGCTTCCTGAGTCAGGTGCACTTTCGTAGATTTCACATCTAAAACGGTTTATTCTCACCTGTTTCTGGCTGCCTTCTTACAAACTCATAGTTAATAAAGTCATAACAGCATTCACTTTTTTGTTCGGTGGAGTTTGCTAAGAATTTATGGTTGTTTTTAGGCAACAATGGTAAAACTGGCCGAGATTAAACACACTGGTGGGTTAAAGCATACTGCAGTTTTTTTACGTTGTGTGTGTACTTCAAAGTTATATCTTTTTTTTTTCTTCCAAAATGCACAGCAGGAACGCCGTGGATGTTGAGCGGCCCTGAGGGCTGCGCTCTCTTCCCCTCTGTGAGCCACAGCATCAGCAATCACCCTGGAGTCAAGACAGGTAAGGACGGTTAATAAAACCGATAATAATAACAGCAAAAATGTTATAGTTTGCATTTCAAAGCGGATTCCAAAATACTTACCCTAGTTCGGTCCCAGTGGTTACAACCTAGAAATAATCAGGTAAAGCAGAGCGGTGAAGATTTGACTCACTACACGCCTACATCCTGTTTTCACTGTTACATTGATTAATGGACCAAACGCAGAAAACAATGACATTAATGTGATTTACTTAAATGAGCCTTTTTCCCCCCACCAATACAAATTAGAGCCTCGTCTCCCTGCAGCGCTCCTCAATTCACCCAGTATAACTCGGGTTTCTACTTCATACTTAGAATTCAAACCGTTACTTAGAAGCTTGTCACAAAATCCAAAGCTAAAAGAAAAAGATGGATTTTGTTCAGTAGGTCCAGACTTTTCCTGGTGAGAATGGGCTTCCTCTGAACACACACATGCATAACACGCACATAAGGCATCCAAATCATTCTCCACATCCACCGGTGTTGTCCAATATACATACACAAATACACACCAATCTTCACGCCACATTAATATACGAGTGTAGTTTGACTTACATCTGGTGAAAGTAATTCTTCCGTTGGTGCAGTGGCCCTCAGCGTGGTGTTCAAACCACCAGCGCTCCAGTTTCAAACAATGAAAGCTGGCTCTTTGTCCTTCTCTGACGTATTTAACCCCTATGAACGGTGTTAACCACGGATAGGATGTGCTGTCCACGACACAGAAATTCTCTGCACAAAGAGAATCAAGAAGAATATACTTTATTTTACCTGAAGGACAGATTTGAAGGGCATCTGGGATCACAGCGATGGTTTTTACCTTTGCAGACGGGTGGTGTTGACCACGTGCCATCACTGTAACACACCACCCTCTCTGGGCCCACTCGTTTGTAAAGCCTAGCACATGTGTAATTTAAATGTGTCTCCCCGATCTCCACTGAATCCCCATTTTCGATTTGGGGTCTTTCTCCACATCCACGGACTGCGTGGGAATCAAGGCAGCAGTAAATACTTCACTCAGTGATCAAGGTTCTTTTTATAATTATATAAAATTATCATTATATACACAGTACGTACTCGGGACTTGAGTGCGCGGTGATGGTCCACGCGTGGTGTGTTCCCGGTCAGCTGAAGGGAGACACAGCAGATTCACTCCTATTCCTTAATCTCACCTTGGATTAGCGTGCATTCACCTCATCCAGATGTGTTATCGAAAGAATTACTTTACACGGTAACATGAGGAATAACTGCATGCAGACGGCCCTGTTATCAGCTCAGTAAAGTCACAGAGTTGAACACTTCACGACACTACTGAAGTACCAGGTAAAATATGCAGTTTTACTTCAATACTTTTGACTAAACAGGTTTGTTGCTCATTACCGAATGAATTCTAAAATAGGAGATGTTTCCGGTTTGCAAAAAAGAAACGGTCTGAAGCTCGTTTTTCAGTCACGTTTGAAAAGCTTCATTCAAGTGATTGTTAACTGAAGATCCGCTCCATATTTATCTTGAAAAACGTGATCTATTGGATCAGATTATAATTTGCTTAATCTGAAAACTATCACATGGTGTACGTGAGGCTGTGTTTTCCCCGGGTGAGTTTGCCCTTTCTGATCTTCTACCTTGATCCAGGGTCATACCCAGTCCTCCTTCCTGCACTCTGTTCACTTACTGCAGGGTCGGCCATTGCTCCACTCTCCGTTGTTGCAGGCGATGACTTGTTTCTTTTGTGTTCCCTCTACAACATATTCTTCTTTACACTCATACTCTATCAATGAACCCTCCGCAAAGGTTTCCTGGAATTCCTGATTAGGGACTGCATGGAGGAGTTTAGGGGGCACACCACATGAGGTGGGACTTCCTGTAAACAAGCAAACAAATCATCAAGAAGACAAGACAAAGCTGCACGGACGGACAATAATCCTGCAGTACTTACTCTCACAGACCGGCACAGACCGCCACGTCCCGTTTCTACACTCAGCGTTAGCGTCGCGGTTTTGGAGGACATATCCTGTGTCACAGGTGACGGTAATCCTTTCTCCATCACTGTACCATCCGCTCAGCCTTTTTGTGTATTTTCCATGGGGGATGTTTGGAGACAGGCAGGAGTTTACAGCTGTGGACAAAGAAGACAAGTCATTTATGGTTTTGTCTGAGCGGGTCTGAGTGACTAACGTAGAATAAGAGGGATTGCTGTGTATCCTCCAGCCTGTGCCTTATAATATAAACACCTTCGAACTTGGATTGATGAAAAAGGTATTGAGGTATTGTGCATACTCCGATATGACGCTTTCCCCTGATATACTGTACATCTGTGGATTGAGGGCTCTAATCTGTTTTGGATGACGCAGCTCCAAATCCGAGCGTCAATCACCGACCAGACCACTAGATGTCGCTGATAACACAGCGCTGATTGTTCAGTTTGAGCCTCTTCTCAGTTCCTAAAATGTCTCAAATAAACAAAGACTTCCTTGTTTGACCGACCTTTTTCTTAAGGGCCTCTGGAAATCAGATGATTTGTCTGTTTATAATAAATTACCCTCAAATTTTAATCGTGTGATGCATCAAATCACATTAATGAAACATGAGTCACTTCTGCTGATGACATCAGGAACTGGATATGTAAAAAGAACAAATCATCACAAGACAATCATCTCTGTTTGCAGAATAAATCTATTTTATTCTAAATCTACCCAAAATGTACTCATACACGGGTGTATTCTTATTTGAGTTGTTCTGGTACCGCCAAAAATCAGCAAGTACTCCAGTCTATGCACCGGTCCGATACCGAGTAATTTTACTTCCCTTTGCTCCGTTTATCCCTCATAACATTACAAACGGGCAACCAATTCTTCTGGGACTAAATGTCCGCTATAGATTTGTGGCTACATTTCTATCAAACTAGATACTAAAAAAATGTTCTATGGCATTTATTATTCTCTGTATGTTTTTGTTCATGTTTATCAAAGGGTTTACAGTAAAAGTCCCCATAATTAGTCTGAGAAACAGCTGAAAGAGAGAGAGGCTGTACATGACCGTTATTCTATTTGTTGGGCCATGTGCTGAGTTCGCTGTAGGAATAAAATAATGTACAATATAACACCGGTATGGGCCGATACCCAAAGCAGAGGTATCAGAATCGGTACTGGAAAGGAAAAATGGTACATCTCTAATTATGGGTCTGCGGTAAGCAGACCTAAATGTATTCTTATTTTTATTCCTCTTCTGTACAACTTTCGGCGCGTAACTATCCCACACTTTCGACAGCAACCCTACGAAAGTTGCATCGTTTCGAGCGGTGAGGTCGTGATCGATGTGTTATGACTTTTCTAAAGGATTTGCCGAAGTGTGCTGGAGAAAAAAAGCCGATTTTCCCATCCGGAATACATGGGAGAATTTGACAAAATGGCAAAACCTGCCCCACTTTGAACCCCCGTAGCAACCACATACTTTCACCTAGAAACGTGGATAAAAGTTTGAACGGGTCACAAGACTTGGCCCTCTTTTGGGTCCAAACGGTATTTTTCTGCCACCTAGGGTTCTCAAGCTATGCCGTGTAAGTTTTATGCTAATTTTGGACCCTTTTCAACTTTACAATGTGTGTGTATTGCTACAGCTAGAGCGGTGACGTCACCCGCTCTAACTTTCAACTGAGAAAACAAACCGAAAAGTCCGCAAACATACTCCCGTAACTCCGCCATTTTTACACCTACGCAGACAGAAAATACACCAAAACGTAGGTATTTTTGTTGGCTTTCACTTTGACCCGATTTACCGTTTTGGAGAAAATCCCCCTCAAGCGCGGGGTGCGCCTGCCGAAGCTCCCATTGACTCCCATGTTAAAATCGGCTCTGAATTTCTCGTCAAAACTGGAACGACGCCATTTTCTACACGCTCGTAGCTCCGCAACGGTAATGAGTAGGAGCAAAAGGAGGAGGAAAAGTACATTCCCGTCTTCCTCCAGGTCTTTAGACGCTCACCGTGAAAGAATGATGTCTCTAGCACTTTTCGTTTAGGAGTTATAAGGCTTGGAGCGAGGGGTTTTGGCGATTGAGCCGAAAAATGCATATGTAGGTAATTTTTAAACTGTAATAACTCTTAAAATCTTTATTGTACGGACACACGAGACACATCTATGTCTTCCTTAGAGACTTGGGATTCAAACGGTGTAAGAATTATATTTTTACGAGTAGTAGTTTTGGAACAGCGAGGATTTTTGTGAGGGGTGCTTTCACTGTCCCATTTGCATAGGCTGAGAGAGTAATGTAGGTCTCTTCCCCTCTGCACTCTAACACCAGGGTTGCAGCGGCAACTGGTCCGTGAGAGACACCACGTGACTCTACATGCCCTGAGTAGATTAGAGCACAGCAGCCTCTGATTGGCTCACGAATCTGCTCCACTAATTGATGATCTCGTCACACAGGTGCTAACACAGCACTTAACACTGATACTATTGACGGTAAATGATTATAATCATGTTAATGAATTAAAATATAGTAATTATAGTATGATATGCTCCATTTGCCACATAAAGGCACATGGGGTGACGTGGGTAAAAAGGGCGTTGTCTGGTTCTGCAGACCCATTGAAAATTTCCCAGCGGGGGAATTTTCTATTTCTTATTGCTATTAGTAAGATTATCAAGTGTTCATTGACGTATTTACTGTCTCAGAAATATTAAGAATGATGATTTTATTCTGTGGAAATTATCAATTGATCCATCAAATGATTCATTAATATGTCTTTTGACCCAAAAAGTGACAATAAATCAGGAAGATATTTGACATATATGACACGGTTTATCCTGAGGTGGACCCACTGCGGCCTGAGGTCTCGCTCTGACTCACCATAGAGATGATTAAGGATCACCTACCAATGCATTGTGGTTTAGGAGACCATCTTCCTTTTTCACAAGTGCTCGATGCCCACCAGCCCTCATCGGCTGGTTTATGGCTGCTCACACAGGCATACATGAGCATTACTCCATGGTGATAGTTGACTTGTTCAGGGACAATATAACCAAAATCCAGAGTTGGAGCTCCGCAGGATGATGAACTTTGCGCTGTCACTCAGAGATAAGCAAGAGAATACGACACTAAACACAATCTGTACGCAGATGAATACATTTGTAGATGTGAGATGGTTGTTCTTACCATGGAGCAGCGCAGGAACCCAGAGGAGGAGAACAAATCTGAGACAACGGACGGACATTTTGTCAGGAATGACTTGAACTGCCACAACGTGGAAGCTGATGTAGAAGTAGATGAAGAGCCTGGACGAGCTCCGGACGAGTTAATAATTGTCATAGGCCTGTCCTCCAAAAAGTGGATATGTGTGGTAAATACTGTTTGTGGCTGGCATCACATCAAAACACAGCAAACAGGAGCAGAACACAACAAATTGCTACATGTGAGAAAGTCTGTGTTTACATAATGACACAGAAGAAGGAGGACATGCTCGGAGGAATTTCACAAGAAATACCTCGTTGCTTATACACGTATTCACGTGATTGCTTCTTAACTTTGGAGGACACACTTATGTAACACTTGAATGCACCCTGAAACCCTCAACATAAGGAGGACTTGGAAGTTCTACCTCAGATTATGAATTATTTGTCATGTCCACAAAAATCTATCAGGTTGTTTGTAATACAGATTTCTACACGATTTCCTGGACTGCTGGGATCAGAGGTCGACGTGTTGAAATACAAAAACACAGTCCGAGCGGAGGGAGGACAGAGGAGGGAGGACGGAGGAGGGAGGAGCAGTTTATTATAGCACGGTGATCTAGACGCTGATGTTCCTCACTCCATCAGTACTTTTACGTGCATAATGTAAGGCACTAGAATCTGGACGCTCAGCGAGGACAAAATAGTCTGTCTTCCTTACGAGGAACCTTCGAAGGTATACCGTGTCGAATCAAAGTCAACACAACCGAGCTCCTCTTCACCTGCTAACATCTGCGTGCCCATCACTATAGT
>OMNV01000685.1:52185-65008 GCA_900303265.1 Brotula barbata
GAGGAATTTCACAAGAAATACCTCGTTGCTTATACACGTATTCACGTGATTGCTTCTTAACTTTGGAGGACACACTTATGTAACACTTGAATGCACCCTGAAACCCTCAACATAAGGAGGACTTGGAAGTTATACCTCAGATAATGAATTATTTGTCATGTCCACAAAAATCTATCAGGTTGTTTGTAATACAGATTTCTACACGACTTCCCGGACTGCTGGGATCAGAGGTCGACGTGTTGAAATACAAAAACACAGTCCGAGCGGAGGAGGGAGGACGGAGGAGGCAGGAGGGAGGACGGATGAGGGAGGACAGAGGAGGGAGGAGCAGTTTATTATGGCGCGGTGATCTAAACATTGATATTCCTCACTCCGTCAGTACTTTTACGTGCATAATGAAAATACATCGTACTCTTAAATTTGCTGTATTCTCACGGCCCCATTAAACTATGCATACCGGTGTCACCCGCCTCTCGCCCAGCAGCCAATAGGAAAGACTCCAGCCACCTGTGCTCTGGATAAGATGATATGAATGTCCCTAGTATTCATATACCGCCTCTTATGTATGATCATATGTCACTCAAAAGGTCACAGCACGCACATAGCCAGCGTTCTGTAACGCGTGAACCGACTCTTAATGGGCTCTATTGTTATCTTCCGTTTATACTTATGGTTGTGTCAATCACATGGCGATGTACCAACAGCTCCTTTTGATCTCCCCCACCTGTGGAATGACATCACTTAGCCTTTGATGCACAAGTATAAATGTTTATTGGAACAGAACAGAAGATAAAGAGGATCTTGCAATATCACAAAAAGCAGCTCGAGTACCACGGTGAACCAAACATCAGCCTCTTCCTCCCTAAAATAGAACTATGTACATAAACTCTTCGCTGGCTTGACTCTTCGACGTAGAAACGTTTTTCGTCTCTTATGTACAAAATTGGCACAAAATTCCCGGGTTGTTTGTTTTTGTGAGTCGTGGAGGACCTCAGGGTCTGTGGCCGCGCCTCTCTCGGTTGAAGCGCGGCCTGCTCATCTTGTCCCTGAACGAGTTGATGCAGGCGTTTTGCTTGTTGCTTTGCAGGTGATGCCAGTATTTCAGGAGCTCACTTGGATGAAAGCCGTGCGACGTGATGAGATGGCTGTACTTGCAGCTGGAGTAAGACACCCGCCAGTGGTTGAACAGGAACTCGTTGGGGGGAGGCGTGGGCTCGATCCGGAGCTTGGCGAGACACAACCCCACGTACACGTCCTCCAAATGCAGACGGCGGATGCTTAGAGACGCTCTGTAGATTTTCCCGGCCAAGTCTGCAGAGAAGACGTACCCCGTCCCAGAGCAGAAGGTGGGATATTTCTCACTTGGGTAGAGTTTGGGCGACATGAACCACTTGCTGTTCTTGTTCCGGTTGGGTGCAAAGCCCCTCATATTGTTACCGGTGAAGTAGTTCTTTCTGGGCTTCAGTTCTGGCCTAAGCAGCTTGTGGATGAGGTAGTCTGTGTTAACAAACATGTCGCTGTCTGTCTTCATGACGTAGCTGGCGTACGGGCAGTGCAGTGCCACCCAGTTCATCCCCATCAGGGTCTTAATGGTCAGGTTCTTGTAGGTGTCCCTGAAGTCCTGCTGGATGATGTCATGGTACTTCCGGCTCTCCGCTTCGAGCATTCTTTGCTGTAAATTCCCCAGTTCCCCTTCATTTGTCCCTAACAAAAATAGTCGTACAACTCCCAGGCCCGGAGCGAGGCTCTCGTTCCCCCACGTCTCCCGGATGGCGTTCCGAGCCTCCACCTGGCGAGCCTCGGTGGCAATCAGCAGCACCAGAAACACCGCTGGTCTACTCTTGGGGCATTTCCCCGGCTCGTTGATAATATAAAGGTGAGGCCCTTGGCTGAGCTTGTCACGCGGGCCTCCCTCCTCACTTTGGGTCGTGTTGGCAGTCAGGGAGCTCTCGAGACCGGAGTCCCCCTGAGGAGAGGTCACGACTTCCCCCACACGGGAGCTGAGGTTAGCTGCGGCCCGAAACGACGGCTGAGTTACCGTCACAAACCTCCACAGAGAATGCTGGGAACTGGAGTTCCATTTACCTTTGGTGACGTGCGGTCCGCCCCCTCCGTAGACCACGGGGTGAACTCTGTGCCAGGGCATCCCGGCCAAGACGGGAAGCCACTCTTGGTGAACGAGAAATACCAGCAACCCCAGCAGCGACAGGAGATACAAAAATCCGGCTAAATGCGTACAACAGTGACGTCTCCTCCACTGCATGGCTCTGGAGGCAGAGTGGCAGCGCGGATTCACCGGGACAGTCGCTGCGACGCTTCTTGATCTCTGGACACGGATCAAGTCTTGGGTTCAGGCTTGGCGTTTCATCTTATGGTAGATCACTTTGGTGGTGCGAGTCCATCTTAATGTTGAATCTCCAGTGGTTCCTTTGGTCTGGGAGAGAAGGGAGAGCACATCTGTAATCAGTAAGGCACCAGCATCAGCATCACTCCCAATCATCTGTCACCTGTCATCACCTTTCATCACCTCTCATCATCTTTCGTCACCTCTCATCACCTCTCATCACCTGTCATCATCTGTCTTCACCTGTCATCACCTGTCATCACCTGTCATCACCTGTGATCACCTGTCATCACCTTTCATCACCTCTCATCGTCTTTCGTCACCTCTCATCACCTCTCATCACCTGTCATCATCTGTCTTCACCTGTCATCACCTGTCATCACCTGTCATCACCTGTCATCACCTGTCATCACCTTTCATCACCTCTCATCATCTTTCGTCACCTGTCATCACCTCTCATCACCTGTCATCATCTGTCTTCACCTGTCATCACCTCTCATCATCTGTCTTCACCTGTCATCACCTCTCATCACCTGTCATCATCTGTCTTCACCTGTCATCACCTCTCATCATCTGTCATCATCTGTCTTCACCTGTCATCACCTCTCATCACCTGTCATCATCTATCTACACCTGTCATCACCTGTCATCACCTCTCATCATCTGTCATCATCTGTCTTCACCTGTCATCACCTCTCATCACCTGTCATCATCTGTCTTCACCTGTCTTCATCTGTCATCATCTGTCTTCACCTGTCATCACCTCTCATCACCTGTCATCATCTGTCTTCACCTGTCATCACCTCTCATCACCTGTCATCATCTGTCTTCACCTGTCATCACCTCTCATCACCTGTCATCATCTGTCTTCACCTGTCATCACCTCTCATCACCTGTCATCATCTGTCTTCACCTGTCATCACCTCTCATCACCTGTCATCATCTGTCTTCACCTGTCATCACTTCTCATCACCTGTCATCATCTGTATTCACCTGTCATCACCTCTCATCACCTGTCATCATCTGTCTTCACCTGTCATCACTTCTCATCACCTGTCATCATCTGTCTTCACCTGTCATCACAGGGTGAAGACGACCCTTTGGCCCCGCTCAGGGGACTGAGGTGAACACCTACAGATCGAAGCAAGCAAGCGTGTGGGCCTCGCGTCGGTGTGTGAATATGTGTGTGTGAATGGGCGAATGTGAGGGAAACACTGTAACACGCTTTGGATAAAAGGGGGGTGATTACTGTGTTTACCTACTGACAGTCCCTCCCTGCGGACATGAGCGGGCCGCGTTCGGAGGTTTATCGAGTTGTTTCACTGTCTGAACGTGTTTACCCATCCGTGACAGCTCCCATTTCGTTCTATGGATGAAACACGCCTGGAGATCCTCCGAGTCTGGGTCAGGCTGCACCGGGCCACCATTGTTCGCTGCATCTGGTCCGATCCCTCTTGACGCGGTGCATCGCGGCAAGAGTTGATATGGAAAATACAAATGCTGAAATATTGAAAAGTGAACGAGCCAATCTAATTTTGTCAAACGTGCACATTTTATGGGTGGTCGCTGGAGGGGACGGCTGAAGGATGGAGGATCCGCCTTCATTTTCACTTCCGCACTTTGAGGAACGGCGATAAAAACCAGCCTGTGTGTGTGTGTGTGTGTGTGTGTGTGCGCAGCCAGCACCCTGAGTGTTTCCTCTGACCTTTCACTGATTTACACACTCCCCTCCTCCAGGACCCCCTAACAAGACAAAGAGCGGTTTGTGTGGTTCGGGGGGGGAATGAAAGACTCCTGTACGCATCAGCAGAGACGGATGCAGATTACTTGCACGGAGAAAAGAGCCTTCACACGTCTTACATAACCGTCGCTTTCAGACCGAATCACTTCCACGGCTGCATTTTGAGGTGAGAATTACTCCCTCGCTGCGGCACTGACTTGCTTGAAACCCCCTCAGCACAGACCCGCCCGCCTACCTGTTGTCGTTTTTCTGGCACAGATCATTCTGAGACGTGGTCAGCGGCGATTCCCTGACCTGGATGCTCCTCTTATCTTGTCGCCGTGTCGTCCTCTCTCCTCTCCCATCCGGCCCGGCTCGGCGTCCTCTTCCTGTAAAAATGGGTGACAGCCGGCTCTCTCCGGTACCTCAGCGTACTTGTGCGCACTGAGAAACATCTGCGTGTGAGCGCTCCGGCGTTGCAGTCTCTTCAGAGTCCCCTGAGGTGCTAACGCTGCTGTGCTGCCAGTGTCGATGGCAGGCAGGTTGCTGCAGCCTTCGGTTTTCTCTCTCTCTCTCTCTCTCTCTCTCTCTCTCTCTCTTCCCTCGCCTTTTGTGCCTGTGCGGCGGTGGACGGGCGGCGTTGTTGTAAGGATGATGCTCCAGCCTTTACACGTCTCCCATCATGCAGCTCTTCGTGCTCTCTTCTGCTCTTGCTGCTTTGATTCCGTGCCTGTCATTTCCTCTCTCTGTCACCCTTTTCCATGTTTGCTCTTTTATTAACTTCCTGCTCCCCCCCAGATCCACGTTTGCCTCTCTGTCTCTGTCTAATTTTTTTGGTCTCTTTCATAACATCCCCTCCCTCCTCCCCCTCCTCTTCACTCAGCAGTCATTTTCTGCGCTGCTGTTGTGTTGTCTGCTGGTCTCGGGGAAAGCTGGAGGGTTGAATGCATGCATGCGGGGGAGGAGGAAGAGGAGGAGGCAGCACTGAAAGGCAGCTCCAGGCTTGGTGGCAGCATGCTCTCCAACCACGTCACACACACACACACACGCGGTGAGTCTGGAGGCTGGGTGGGGGAGGCTCCTTGACCTATTTGTATTCACACCAATCCATCATTAAAGGCAGAGAGGAAATCTCCGTCTAATGAGTTCCGGAAGGGACAGACGTCGGCTCGCGTTTCCTGACGCAACGACAGACACTTCCCACGCGGTCGCTTCTCCTTTTTGGTGTTTTTGACGTGGCCACGGTCTTTAGCTGAGTCCGTATCTCGGAGGTGCCTCGCAGCGATCCGCGTATCCGCTCCATTCGCTCGGCCGCAGCGAGGCGCCGCGATCGAACCGCCGGCACCTCGTCGCGCAGTCCCGCTGAGTGTCTCCTCCTCAACTGCCGGCAATCATTTCGCCTCCATCAGCAGTTCTGAGGCGGTGTCGCAGCGTTACCTTGGAGACAGGTACAGGAAGTCGGGCGTCAGCAGCAAGTGAGCTCATGCGCGTCCACCCGTCTTCAGCACAGCCATGATAACCAGTCTGACAAATGATCCTACTGCTTCACTCGTTTGGGCTGAGTCAGTAAGCGTAAACACACTCCACACACACACACACACAGAGTGTTGGGCCCCAGGATGAATTGGAATCTACTGCTCTGCAGGTATCCGTGACGTGTTGCGTGATCACAGCAGGAGGCCGATCCTCCCCTCGAGAAAATGCACGCTGGAGGAGACGCGCTCGGATTAAGGCTTCTTAAAAATCTGTGAATAAATTGGTTCTAAGCCCACGACCTCTCAGTCTGCTGCTGTAGGAGCTCTGTGACGTGTGCTGCTTACAAAGGCAACGCGGCCGAGCACGCAACATGGAAGACGATACATGTACGTGTCTCAGTCTGGATCTGTAGGGGGTCCCCGGCCCACCGTTGGAGAGGACAGAGACTTGACACGTGGGTCAAATATGAAACATTTTCCACAGGATTTCTGAGCGCAGCAGCGTTTGTGAAAGAGGCTTTTGTTTGGGAGATGAATCCCGTGTCTGTTCACTCCTCCGCAAAAGCCCAAGATGCTGGGAGAGAGATCGCAACAACAGAGGGAAACACACCCTGTCTGTGTTGAGTAATGACCTCAAAAAACGTTGGAACGATTCAAGTCGGGCCGTCGAATGAACTCAAACCAACAAATAACGTTTCAAATGATGGCGAGCCGTGAAGGGCGGCCGCTGTGTTCATCTCGTTGACGTTGGATCTTGCTCGACCCTTCTTGAGTCTTGAGTCTTCATCAGACTGATCATGTTGAAAGAACTTCAATTTAAATAGGGCAGACGATGAAGAATGAAGCTACGCTGTTGTTGTTGTTGTTGTTGTTGTTGTTGTTGTTGTTGCTCCATCTATCAGACGTGCTCTTTATCCTTACACCATCGTTTTCATACACACTAATGAAGATGCTGCCACTGCACTTTGGGAAATACACAACCGCTGCATGATTTAGGGTTAGGTCGTCTACCCCGAGAGGAAGACTCTCCTGGTGCCAACAGATTTGGCATCGAGTGGACAAACAAACACCAAGGATGGCATCAACACGAAGCTGTACCAACGAACAGAGACGGGCCGAGCTACTCATTCACATCGGCCCCAAGGAGTCACGTGACCCAAGGTGGAAAAGCCCCGCAAAATCAAGGGCGGATTTACTTTGCACCGTTGACGCACAACTGCAGAAACTTTGCGGTTGTGCGGTTAAATTCCTTCCGGACCAAACAGGAAGCCCAGCGGACTCAAACTACGCCTGCTGTGAAGGCACGGTCTCCCGATTCACGATGTCTGCGGCCGTGGGGTGGGTTGGGTGACAATTAGACACGGCTGCATTTAATTGTAACAGCTGCAGCTGATGAACCAATGGGGCAGGAAGTCATTTCCATTTCTGCGACAAAGACTGCAGGGCTGCACGCTGACATTTAAGGACTATTCCAGACAAAAACACAGCCACAAAAACCGGTGACATTTCTGCGTTTATTTATTGGATTGTGTCAGTTGATGTTTTCATATCATCTCCAGCTTTGGAATATATTTATCCAAACAGTCGGTTGTTATGATATTTATTAGTCTTTTCGTTTTCAGTTTGTCCGTTGTCGGCGCTGAGCGGGCCAAAGGTCAGCAGCTCCTTCCTTCACGTCCACAACGAAGCCTCAAGGACAAACATTCTGGGTGAAAAACATCAGATTTACTGTAGTCCTGATCTAAAATGATGTCAGAGTCCCTTATTTATGCAAGTATATTACAGGGGAGAAAGTGTAAATAGTTGTGATTAAAAACATTAAATCAATTGGCTTCATTCATGCTCTAATATGCATATCTGTACTTCCTAATGAAGACTTAAAATAAATGGCAATCAAAATTATATGCGGAATTATTTCAAGTTTTCATACGAGACATAAATATGCATTTCTCTTAATAAACAGGTTCTATAAAACTTACGCGGTCAATGTCATACTGATAACAACCTAAAGGGAAGCAGATAACAAATCAGAGGAGCGAAGATTTGGAATGTCAGTTTGTCTAGACTGTGTGTGATTGGTTGTACTTACATCTGCTAATCTGCAGATTTCCATTGCTGCACTTTGCGACAGCATAGTAATTGTTCCAAATACATTGAAGACGATGAGGATTGTCTTCGCTTACGAACACGGTGGAGGTTAGAGGTCTAACATTCTGGTGCAATGAAGTATGACCAGGCTGCACAGAACAGAAGGCCTCTGCACAAAAAGACCAACATTAGAGCATTTTTATTTTCAAGTTCACTTTTTGATAAACATTAAGGATAAAAAAAGCAACCTTGATTTTTACCTCTGCATGTGGGCAGTTCGGTCCACGTGCCATCACTTTTACACTCCACTCTGTCTGGACCGACTCGTTTATAAAAGTTCACACATTGGTATTTCAAAAACATAGTCCCACGTTCCACCACCTCACCGTCCCGGATTAGGGGATCATCTCCACATTGCTGGACTGGGAATCAAAGCAACAGGAAATGAAGTCAGATTATGTGGACGACGTGATAAAATCAATCCATCCAGTCAGTGTGTCCACATTGTCTCCTCTCAAAGTTTCTCTGTAATCCGTGAGTGACCAGCGAGTGACAAAATAGTTGAAAACAGACGATCAAATGAACAAATGATGGCACACACACACTGACACACACACACACACACACACACAGAGATCATGCATGCGATGTCAAAGGAAGGATGAGTGTGATGATTTACTTGGGAGTCCTCGCTGTTGGTTCCCACGGCCCCCTGAGCCGCCGGGCGTTCCTGTAAGATACAGATGAGGTGAAGGACAGCTCACGGCAGAGTCAGAGTTACCGCTCACTGATACACGTCTTTTCTAAATCACGTACCTGTTGTCACATCGTCACCAGGCCTAGTGTGGTCCCTACCAGTGGTACCGGCTCCTCCCGTTGTCGTTGGACGTGTATCAGGTCCGGGAAGAGCTCCTCCTCCTCCTGCTCCTCTTCCTCCTCCTGCTCCTCTTCCTCCTCCTGCTCCTCTTCCTCCTCCTGCTCCTCCTCCTCTTCCTCCCCCTGTCAGATAAAAGTTTCAAATATTAGCCCGAGAGCTAAAAGCTGCACCAAACTCCAAAGAAAACACCCACACACACCCACAGTATGTTAGCATTTCTGCTGCTACGGAGAGGCGACAACATGCAGGAAATGGAACAGGTGGGAATCGAACTTTTGCTGCTGCAGTGTGCGGCATGCGTTCTACCAGTTAGCCTACCTCGATCTGCCGTGGGTCTCCCTCCAGTGTTGACTCTTCCTGTCTCTGTGGGTGGAGGTGCATCATGTCCAGGTCCTGGTATGGTGCCCCTCCCTTAGAGACATAAAGGGCCGTGTGACGCGCAGAGATTCAACGCTTTCTTTTTATTCATATTCTGTTTATTCTGCAGTTGCCTAGTCTTACCTGAACCGGTCCCATCTGTCACGGGTGGCTTTCGAACTTGAAGGGACAAACAGAAAGAATGATGAAGAAATTATAATCAAATTATAAACACAGCCAAGATATTTGCTGTTGTTTTTCTGTTTTTTTTTTCACCAAATAATAATTAAAAACATATGAAAACATAAATCCTTTTCAGCATGGAGACCTGAAGAGAGGGATCTTTGCAACCCTTCACCCTAGGGTGAACATGGTAACTGTATGCTCTTCAGGAAAAAACAACGTTATTTGCATTACCTAAAATCACAAAAGTATCTGACCCAAACATCTCTCAAAAGTAGATCCTAACCATGGCCTCTTAAAAGACCGCATGCATCCTTTCCAACAATTTCTACCCCGTTGTCGAGAGAGGTAAGTGAGTTTCTTGAGTAAAGCCTCAACGTAACTTCAATCCAAGCTTGCTCATTTTTGTCGACAACAATTCTTCATTTCTTGCAACATTCAATCATGGGGTCCCACAAAGCCCTGTTTCAGTTCCATTGTTGTTTTCCCTTGCATGTTTCCACAAATGATACAGCCAAATACAGTTTCCATTAACCGCTATGCAGATGACACCCCGTGGTATGTCGCCTTAACACGTGGACATTTTAGCAGTTTGATTGGCCCCCAAAACCTGCCTTCAACAGCGATAAGTGCTGAATCAATAATTTACTTCAGATTAATGATAATAAATTGTATTTGGCTCAACCGACTCCATGCCTCTGATTCTTTTTCATTTCTCTCCGCAACCACAAACCTCAGTTTGTGGTTGGCACTGTGTGCACTAAACTGTGACTCCGTATAAACGGAGATGTGTCTCATTCACTTTGTTTACGTACACTCACTGCTCTGAGTATTTGTCGTTGCTGTGGTTACAGGCAGGCAGAGTATGTATGACGTGTTGTGTAACCGCGGTATGAGGCAAATCTGCCCGTTGAGGAAATTTACACACAGGCAACGTTTCTGTAGAAATCCATCTACAACCGTAAAATCAGGCACGCGTCTATTTATGCCAATTTCATTCTCATGAAGGAGTAAACATGCTGTTTGAAAAAATATTTATTTACTAAATTGCAGCATGATTAAAGTTTTAAATGGTGCAAAGTACCGCAGGAAGATTATTCATCATCATAAGAACATAAACTCGGGTGTATTGTTTTATTTAAAAAACAACAACAACAAAATACCCTGTTGCCTCTGTCTTGGCCACAAAATTCAAGTTATTCAAATTCTTCTAAACATTTCCATCGTCACATTGTTCACTCACTGCATGGTCGAATGTCCGTCCAGGTTCCAGCGGTGCAGAACGAGTTTTGTTCTGCGACCGCTCCCTCGACGACATATTCATCTCGACATTCGTACGTTACCCCTGAACGTTCTTCAAACACCTCTCGGTAAGGCTGCCGAATAATCACTGCGTTGGGGATTTGGGGGGGCCAACCGCACGCATCCCCACGCTCTGTAAATAAGCAAGAAAATCATCAGCAAGACAAAATGAAAGCAGCTAAGAGAAACCAATCAGTTGTTGAACGTCCTCGTCCAATAAATGAACTCTGAGACATTTTGAGGACTTTTCAAGGCCTAAAACTTTGATCATGAAATTGAACCCTGTTTTATTAGTTTGTATTGCGTCGTTTTGTACAGAATTTAGAGAAAAAAAATTTTTTTTAGAACAAACAAACTGAAGTTTCACGTTTCGGAAAAACTTACTCCCACAGACGGGCGCAGACGACCACGTTGCATTTTTACATTCGAGCGTAGCATTGCCGCTTTTGAGTTCATACCCTGGTTTACACGCAACGTGGACCACGTCTCCGTCACCATGCCGTCCATTTGCGTTCTCTGCGAAGAGTCCATTGGGAATATCGGGTGGAGCGCAGGAATTTTTTTCTAAGGAAAAGGAAAGAACACGGTCACAGCATTTTAACAGTTTTACACATTCACGTACAGCTTTTTGGAAGGGCTTTTAGAAAAATGCGAACACGTGCTAATACTTCATTTAACTGTACTCGTAATTTACAAAAAAAAAAATTTTTATAAACCCAAAACCAGCAGGAGTAGTATGTCTTTTAAAAGGTCTCAGCATGGGGCTTTGTTACTAATTAGGGAAAACTTGGTGAATATTGCTGTTTTTTTCATTTCATTATGTTGATTTGCTGGAACTTTTTGAACATTTGGAGATAATGAATGTGTGCTACGTCTTTTACAAGACTTTATGTGGAGCAGACACTGACACTTTTAATGTCTGTCCAGCCAATGACAAACAAAAGCAACAACAACTAGATAGACAGACAGACAGACAGACAGACAGACAGACAGACAGAGAGACAGATAGATAGATAGATAGATAGATAGATAGATAGATAGATAGATAGATAGATAGACAGACAGAGAGACAGACAGATAGATAGATAGATAGATAGATAGACAGACAGACAGAGAGACAGATAGATAGATAGATAGATAGATAGATAGATAGATAGATAGATAGATAGATAGATAGATAGATAGATAGATAGATAGATAGAGAATAAAAATAAATAATTAATAAAAATAAATAATGAACAAAAATTATAAATAAAAAACAAACAAAAAACAAATAAAAATAAACAAAAAATATAAAGAAATAAATTTAAATAATAAAATAAAAATAATACCCTGTTGTCCTTCTTCTTGTTGTTGTGCTGTTACAATAACTGGCCGTCTTCGGCTCCATTGAATGTCGCTGTAAATTCTCATGAACAGTAACACTCCTCTGTCCCAATGATACACAAACGGCCGATTGACTTTCCACCAATAATCGATCATTAGCACGGCTGTTAAGACTCGCAGATAACAATGAGTCCACCTTTCAAGATAACCGAGCAGCGTGAAAGATATTTTACACTTCAATGTTTGTAGAAGTTGGACCGTGTGTGTGAGGACTGCAGCCTGTCGTTTCATTCTGAACCACCTCAGAGGGGATTACGGACCACTTACCGATACACTGCGGTGGAGGAGACCACTGTCCATCTTTACACGTGCTTGTTGCCCACCAGCCGTCCACTACTGGTCTACGGTCGCTAACGCAGGAATATCTGAGCTTAAAGTCGGGCAGATATTCCTGTTGATCAGGAACAAAAAAGCCAAAAGCCAGAGTGGGAGGACTGCATCTCAATGATGAAGGTTGTGCTGAAACAAAGAGAAAAAGAGAAAACAGTAGCAAAAATGATTAAGACCTTTAAATTACAGAGCAGAGGTCAAAGGTCTTACCCCATAGCACAGCAGGAATCCATATCAGCAGGACAAGTACGAGGCATTTAGACCACATTGTTACAGGGATTCAATGACAGCACCACAAAGCAGAGAGGAGACTTTGGTTGGGATCAGGATCCGTTAATAACTGACAGGGCCCCGTCCCCAAAAAGAGACTGACGGTAGGCTCCTGCCAACGCACACAGATAAAATGGACTTGTTTGTGCACACACACCGACATGGCAGGTGATTTCCCAAAACACTGAGCTCGGAGGTCAGCGTGTTGAAATACCAAAAGACGGCCGAGCCAAAGATCGATGAATTCAGCATCATTGTAATATGAATGTAACAACCGCAGAGTCGTCGCTGCGTGCGAGACAGATGGAAGACGTCTTTGTTACCTTCCTCAAAATCTCCCTCCAGAAATTCATCAAAGTCATTCAAAGCTCAACATTTACACATTTTATTTACGTCCATTTCAAGAATTTTACTTTTCACTGATGTTCAGTTGTACTCGGTGAGCTGTTGACAAGTAAAGACTTTATTTTTGAGGCTTTTTTTTGTAAAAC
>OMNV01000687.1:0-13892 GCA_900303265.1 Brotula barbata
ATCATCTGTAGAACACCAAATATGAGGACAGTTTAAAATAACACTTTTCCTTCTAGTTACGCAAAGCAATGTATTAATTCATTTATGGGAATAAAGTCAGGATCTTATGCATAACCCATGCGACAATCACACAGATAGTATTGTTGGCAGTACTATTATTGTGTAATGGTTATTATCTTTAATAAATGACGCAACAATATTAAATGATTCATTTAAAATAAATGAGTACTGAAACAGATATTTAACATGACAGATGAAGCGTTGGACAAGAACAGCAAAGAAGCACGTAGAGCTAAGTGATGTAGTGTTTTTAAAAGCCCTTTGTTAGGTGATGTAACATCATTGAGAGAGGGCCAGATTTAACTTCCACAAAATGTCGGCACTTCATCAGCAGAATGAGGAAAATCACCCACACACAATTAGAAAAGAATGTCTGGGCAAGGACGCCGACTGCAGCAAATATTAGACCGAGGTACCTGAGGACAGAGTGCTGGACTGTTTCTTCCTCAGCTGCTGTGACAGATTAGACACACTTGATTGTGTCATCATGAGTATTGTAGTACTCTAGTAGTGATCAAACATGATATTTGAGTTTTGGTATACAGAATGATAAGAAGGCAGCACAAATTATAACTGATCTTTGAACCATTTGTAAAGGCTATGTACAGAGCTCAGGGACCAGTGGAGCCTATGTGTGTGTGTGTGTACCAGTGTATTTTATTCACATTCCTTCCACATTCAGTTTCAATTGTTGTGTATTTGTGTTGAAAAGATATTGCTGTTGTGTTTTCCCATGTTTTATGTGAAATTTTGGTTTATATCTGACCAAGTTTCAGTTTCAGCACCATGGACAGATCCTCCCTCAAATCCCTGAGTTGATGCCAGTTTTATATTACTCTAAGGGTAGAATACATAGTGTCTGAACACTGGAGTGACAATACAGCCATCTATCCATCGGATCGTACCTCTGTCTGTCTATCATACCACCCATCTATGAACGCACCCACCCATCCATCCATCCATCCATCCATCTCATACCATACAAGTGGCAGGATGTATCCCTGTATCCCTCATCATCTAAAAAAAATCGTTAATTTTTTAGATGATGAGGTTCAGTTGAAAAGCTTCATTACCAAACTATTACTAACTACAGGCGTGTAAATAAATTAATACAAAATAGCCACTAGGTGCCACCATAACACCACAGTGGAGCTAAATCCAGACCCCTCAATCCATAAAGGGATCAATGTGTCAGTTCATTACAAGCATGCTAATTAGTTTGTCAACATCGATGATCCACACTGGCAATACCCAGTATGACTGCACTTGAGGACTGTGAACTGCCTCCATCAATCACTTTGTTCAATTTTTTTTTACCTTATATGATGACATTTTCAGGGAGCCAGGATCCTTAGCCGAGGTTTTCCCACTTTATTTGTATGGGGCTCCTCTTAGTTAAGATGGGTGAAATGCAGAGAATGAATTTCCCTGTATAGATCCATTAAGTACATGTATAAATAATGTGTACCTCACCCTCAGTAAATGCAATAGATTTTTAATACCCACATCATCTCATTTATATTTCATTGCTTGTTTAGTATGTGTTCAAAGTAATGTGTCTGTTTATTACACCTGTGCTACATGATGATGGGGAGGTGTAACTCATTTTATATCAGATTTGGATTCATCTTGTCACAGTGGTTGGAATTAGAGTTAGGACAAATCCACTACTGATTTGATTTTAAATTGACCAAGGTTGTGCAACGAGGGAAATTAGAAAATTTAAAATATGAATGATCCTTTTAGCTGTAAGTGGTCTGGTGAAGTTTTAAATATCTGAATAAAGAGGAGAAATCTCTCATCAGTTTGAAATCTGCATGTGATTGCCTTGGGGTTTCTCCGATCAACAGATTGTAACCTCCACCTACATTTGCTCACCATTTGGCAAACCAAAGCCATTCATTCCACCCAATTACCTTTGTCTTACCCACACTTACACTTTACACAGTACACACAAAAATCTGACAAGAGTACACACGAGTGCTACAGACTACACATTGTTGTGAATCCAAAATTATTTCTGAAATATTCAGCAAGAAGTTTGGAATTTATTGTAATGGAGTATAAAAAGCACTGCAAATCTGCTCGCTATAAATAATGATGATAAACATGGCCGATGTTACACACTGCTGATGACCAGGTGGATGTACCACATCGACTTAACTCTCAGATTCTCCAATGACGTGATGACACAGTAAGTTAAAGCTATGGTAGTAGTTCAAGTCTAACAGTATTTTCGGGCTGTGTGGTTTAGGAACTAGGATCAGAAGGTTGATGGTTCGATTCCCTGCTCCTCCTAGTCGAAGGCTCCCCTAAAAAAAACTTGTTACAACTTGGCTGTCAATGGTTGAATGTGAGGCAAATTGTATAGTTGAGTGGTATCCAGACTAGAAAAACTCTGTAGAAATGCACATAAATGCTAACCAGTGAAATTTCTGGGAATTTGTCAAAGGATCAAAAGGGAAACGGTCAGCTTTGAAGGACAGTTTATTAACACACATAAACCTTGCCTATTTTCTGTATCAATAACAACTCATTAACCTTTCACATTCACTGAGTTTCTTTTAGAACAGCTGTATTCAGCCAATCAGATGAGGTATCAGGCTCAGGGTCAATCCCACACTGCTTCAGCCTCCACACTGGACTTCTAATTAGTGTTTGTGTCAGTAGTGGTATTTCTGTTGACTTGCGGAGTTCAAATCGAGTGGAAAAAACCCCCTCACAGTAAACAAAACAAAAAAATCTATCTATCTAGTATAGCAAAAAACATTTTTTGCTTGCTTGGGTTGGATTTTGTAGCAAATCCATTAAGAGGTAACTGGATAACGTGTAAGGGAAACAGAATTTGAATAATTTAATCAGTGAAAAATAAGTTAAAGCTGGACTAGATGGACAGCAACAGCTCAGTGCAAGAAGAAGCCTTTGATACATGATCGTTGCCAAATCTATGGTGACCATCTGTGAATGGCCACCTTGGCATGAGCAATAATCACCAACGTCGCTGGTGAAAAACAGTCACATTTGATAAGACTATAAAGATTACTAATTCCCTGACAGCTACTGGTGGACGCACGCTCCATGTTGACTTCTGGCCTGAAAATTGCAGGAGACCTTATTTGCATAACATCATTTAATGTAAAACACTGTTTTACCCATTTGTAATCTTTTTGAAGAGTTTCTGACGTTTTGCACAAAACTAGAATGGAAACATAGCTCGTAACATGAAGCCCAAATGTGTTTTATGGGTTAAATTTTGTAGAACGGGATGGACTGGCTTTAAGAACTTTGACAATTTCCAACATTTATTTTGTTAGCATAATTTGAAGGTCCTTTGAAGCTGATCTAGGAAATAGGCTGTAATATGGTGGTAAAAACAACAAAGAACTCAAACATTACTGTCAAGTACAACCGTAGAAACATATTTAGCTTTACACCATAACTTGTGACTTAATGAGTTTCATAATGGCTAAACTAAAGGAAAATAAGCGAGGAAGCTGATATTTAGAATTCAAAGCATGATTCTAGGTGTAGAACGTCAGTACAAGTTGAGAGGAAATTGGGAGTTTGTGGGTCAATGTGTAAACCATGTAAGCAGCATACGACCAGTTCACTGGACATATTGTGTGACCTAATATCTGATAAAATGAATAATCTTATCTCACCCTTCCAGAGGGTGTGATATCACAAATAACTACATCCATGATTAGCTACACATATCAATCATAAACCTTATCTGCTACAATTGGCCATTATTCAGCTTCTCCACAGGAGGCTGCAACATTAAAATACACTAAAGAAACCTAAAGAAACGGTTCAATACAATTGTGAACCATGACGTCACACGCCTCCTGTGAAAGGTTTTGCTTCAGGACATTGGTGGACTCCGAAGTCCACGTAGTTCAGATTAGTCTAGAAGTCATTGTTGGACCCATAAATCACATCGGGTTCAGGAGGAGCATGTAAAGACGTCTATGTACTCAGATGAAACCCAGTCGTGTTCACTTTTGATTGTGAGTGGACAGCAACGTCCCACACGGCGCCACAGGAGTGAGTTTCACTATTTTAGTCTGCGGTCAGTCTCCAGGCTGACAAATATAAGGTCTTTAACTGTGAATAAATATATATTTGGAGCATTTATAACGAGTAAAAATTTAAGACACTGAGAACCAGCAAAAAATATTGGCAATTTCAATACAAAAACCATCGCTGGCTCAATCCTAGTAAAAATGGGCCATTCCAGTCCTTTATATTCACCACCACGTGATCTTAAACTCGTAGATGGGCCTCTTGCAGTAGTAATGGTTTATAAGGTGCTTGTCACAGACGCCGATACACTGCTGCTCGGCGGATATGCCTCGCTCACCTAGATCACTGACAATGCAGTGCAGCAGGTCGTAAACGTCTGCCACCGCCTCCCACGGGCCAAAGGAAACGTCCACCTCGCAGTGATGCTCAAAGAGCTTGGCCTCGCTGTCCGAGCGCTCGAAGCGCAAAGAGTTAAACAGAGGACGCTCGTAAGGTGTGATGGGCATCTCCTCCTTGTAGACACAGATCTTCAGCTTCGCAAATCGTGCCTTCTTTTGCATGGCTCTCAACTTCGCAATCTCCACGATGCGCTCCAGATTGTCTGCAATGAATTCGGTTGTTAATGACATTATCACGTGTACTGATGTCTTTTAGCTCCACAGCAAACACAGTACAAATACAAATCCTACATCTGTCTTTGAAAACAACAAAACACAGATCAATGTCAAGGCCATTTCTAGACAAACTAACTAAGCAGTTACCACACAGGCTGCACGGTCGAAAGAAGAAGACAGTGACAAAGGGAGAAAAACAGAGAGAAACGGCATGCGTGAGAGAGAGAAAAGACGGGGAGAGAGAGGCAGAGGGAGCGTAAACTAAGAGTGCTTGTATATTGTAATTTAATTACAGTTCACCCAGTAATATGAAAGTTTGGGGAAACACTGCCACTGCTGTTACCTTTGTAGTAGGGGAGCAGATCGAGGAAGGCTTGACGAACCCTCTCCCCTGTGAGTGGCTGCGTGTCCTCCAGGCTGTCCAGCAGGGGGCCAATTGAATAGTACTGAGCCTCTCTATGCACTGCTCGGACTCTGTCTCTGTGAGGAAGCTCGCCTTCTCGCAGGAAATTCAGGATGTCCCTAAAAGAAACAGGAGAAGGACAAAACAGTTAGTTCATGATTAAATTTAAACAATCAAACGTTATTCATGATGAACTGAAGTGGGTTCAAAATTTCATATTTGGGTTCAGCCTAGCTGGCCATACGGCTGCAGTGACCAAGTGATATGAACATCAGAGTGTAACAATAAGCAACATCAACATGGGTGTGGAATTTCCTTTTAATAGTGTTTTTATTAATGCAGCAAATGAGAGCTTATTGTTACTTAATCATGTTGAGCAGCATGCATGTCTTCATCCTTAAAGTGAGAAGTTCTAACAGAGAGGGTTTGGGGAGGACATTATTGAAGCCTTCACTCTTCACACAGTTAAGATAATTATTATACCAACTAAAATGTATTGGATGTCGAAGGTACATAAAGTCACTGTAGTTGTAAGAATGTGAAGTTTTGTCTGATACTGTTAAAGCGTGAGTTTTGGTTTGAAAACATTCTGCTTCGTGTAAGGCCAGTTCGGACTGCAAAATCAATCTTGGTTAAGCGGACTAATAATTCAGGCCGAATTTAAACTGTAACACACAATCCCACAGGCACTTACACACAGGCTGTGCTAGACAGAAACATAGTGACTCATCAGCAGAGTTTCTGGGGCAATATCAGTGCCATGGCTGGAGGCACCCAGAAAAGACACTTTTTTTTTCCACCGAGAAGCTTATTCCTCAGATGGCTCGGAAACCACGACACTTCATAAGCATCATCCATCGCAACGTCCATAGACTCGTGAACAAATTATGGCACGGTGCAGGTCTCACCCCTTTATATGGTCCAGGTAAGTTTGCTGAAGAAGCCACGGTAGCCCCCAAATGAAAAGTAGGCCATAAGAAGGCCCCTGTTCCACATATTCACTGTTGCTCACCCAAAATACGCTCCATCGCGGTCGATGAAGAAGCGTCCCTCTGAATCTCGTGGAATGTAATGACGCCCACTGAACATGGCCGCCAGCATGGTGTCCTCATAGCGACGTAGCGTGGACAGGCGCGTCGTGAAGTACGTACCCCCCACGTTCAGAGAGATGACCTCTGGAAACTTGAACGAAAATAAAGCAACAGAAACACAGATACTGAAAAATGTAGGTGAAGATGACAAATAAAACAACCCAAAAATAAGATGAATTTGAAAACAAACTGTTCACATAGCTTACACGTGTAAGTACGTTTGTTTTATTAGTTTATGATGGTTCTGCTGTGATTTATACTGTAGAGATGAATTGATTTGATACTCGGGTCATTCCATGAAAAAAGTAAACACTAATATAGAGAGGCTGAAATTATTCAGTTTGATAACATATGGACAATGCGCTTTTTGAAGCCACTAATGTAGTTATACATGCTCATTACAAGCCATTAAAGCAGTGAAAATTATGTTTGTTGCAGCCACTAATGCAATGAAAATTAGGCTCACTGCAGCCGCAAGGCCCGTTTCACACTAGCAGCTAAACGGCTCAATGTTCCAGTCAGTGCCCACGTTACCGCGTTACACCACTCACACTTCACTGCAGCGCTGCGCTGCGCTGAAATGTCCCAGAAGCGCTATCATTTCAAAATTTGTCATGGGGTCTTTTTTTTCTGCTTGGATAGATAATGGCTTGTGGGCTTAACGGTTTTTTCACCAAACATATGTAGGCTGCAGAAGCTAAATAGTTATGAAGTTGGAGCACCAAGCAGCTATCAGATGAAAAGCTTTTTGTTGACGTGCCTTCCGTGTCACATAACCATGCGAAATAAAGTGAAAGACATACATTTTGCTGCAACCGAAGGGAACACGTCTTTCTTATTCTGGGTATTATTTCATTAAAACAAAGTTTGTTACCAAATTCAAATATTACGGTTCATATTATATATGAACAAAAACAAGGTTTTGTTGCTGGAGTCTTCTCTACGGAAGGGCACAGAGAAGTTTGAAGAACCCTTAGCCAGTATAGTTTTGTGTATAAATGGTATTAGATTATTACTGTTTGTGGCGAGAGGTCATATTTGTTGCTAAAGAGAAAATTAAGATCATGATTGTCGTCCGGGGTCATCTCCCATCTCTACTGAGTGCATGATAACAAGCTGTGTTTCGAATTTGTGTTTTTAAATTCACTCAGACTTTCCTGTGTGAACTTTACTTTGTGTACATATCAGCGGTGGAGTAATTTGAATGGATGTCACAGATCAGCAGAATGGCATGTCACTCATTCATACAGACCTTTCCTTATGTAAATGAGCCTGCATATTGGGGTCTAGGTATGAGATGTCTGAATGTAAGGCCAGAGCAGAAATGCCATACAATTTAATCCAGGGATGAAACCCTAGTAACAATGCCAAAGTTGGACGGGTCTGTCTGAATATAGCACAGCTGGTGGCGGTAGATGATCTGCGGTACACAATGTGATCGGGCAGAATGCTCAAAAATGATACACACACACAGAAGGAGGGAATAAGAGAGGAATAAGGAATAAGAGAGGAAAAGGTACTGCTTATTATTAGTAAGCAGTGAACACATGGATGACAGTGAGGACAAAACATTAAATTAAATTAAAAAAAACAAAACAACTGCTTTTATTCTTCCACTCATTCATTAGCTTGCTGGTATTTCTCAGTATTTCTGAGTGAAGCATCATCAGAATGATCTAAATATCTACCGGGCTGATCTGTCATTATTCAAAAAGTCTTCAGCAACTGACATTTTTCCCAATCTATCTGATTAGGCTGACAACAGTGAGGAACTAAACATCCCTGGTGGGGTTTTGCGGTGGGTCTGCTGCTCTGAGATGCCAGAAAACGTGAATGCACACACATTACCCTGGGATTGTCTGTCAGTGGGAATAAACAACATCCTACACTGCTGGGAAAGGAATTCAACTTTTCCGCCAATGTTCTTTTCTTCTCTCTCTCTGCGTGAAAGAGGCTTAACACTCCTTGAGAGGAGGCAAATTAAGGAAATAAGAGGATTATTTAGTTGGAGCCATGTTTAAGGCTTCCTCATTAACACTTGTCACATGGTACTGTCAGCCAATCAGCATACAGTCCAGCCCTACATGTCAGGCCGGCTACACCAATGAAATGGACTAATCCTGAAAGCCTGTGAGAAATTAGCCATATCCATAATGGAATAAGTGATAAATAGGTGTGTCATTAGAGTGATTTTGTAAAAAAAACCATCATGCTGGATGTTACTCTGCTTCATTATGGGCTGTGTATAGTTTTACAGTTATTATTTCTTGTTAAATGGTGAAGAGAGGACATTAATTACCGTCAGGAATAGATATGATTGTGTGGTGATAATGGTAAGATGTGTAGCTATGGTATACCAGTAAGCCGGGCAGGGCCTACCTCCTGCTCTGATGCCTTCAATGAAGAGCCCACAGGCTTGTTCGGGTTCAGGGTCGCTGCGGGGGCGGTTGCCTTCCGGAAGTCATCCTCCGCAGAGTCCGAGCTCGACATGGCATCGCCCGGTTTGTCGGTATCACCTGCAGCCGAGAAGACCACCATCACTCTAGGCAGCGGCAGCGTCCGTCTCTCCTGAATGAAGCGCCTCACCCGTGTGGTAGCAGCGGGCAGTGGGCTGAGGGACAGAGCCGGGCGCTCCCCGCTGGAACCCGCCGAACCATGGTGCTGCATGCGGGCCACAGCTCAGCACCGAGCCCGCGACAACGACGACAGCGGCGGCGACAACTACCACAGTAGCAGCGCAAACCACAACAACAACATGCAGCTGGAGCGTCTGACAGGGGGCGGGACTGCAAGGGCCGGAACACGCAACGGAAATGTGGTAGAACCACCTTCACAATAAGAGCGTCATTCACAATTCCCCGCACGTATACAGTACAGTATGTTTCCCGTTCAAGCACGGGAGTATCTGATGTAACATCAAATAAAAATCAATTTATGCGTGTATTTCTTGTTTTCGTTTGTAAAATGCGTGATTGTACAAAATCGTCCGCAAGTTTGTATGTTGTATTCATGTCACAAGCAGCTCAACAAGTAACATTGTTTTTGGAGAGGTGGTTTAGCCATGACATTACGCTGGGGAGTCAGTTATTTAACCGTCATAGATTATTAAAGATTCTGTATTCCTTACAGAATGCCACGTTCTAGTACCGCCAAGGGAATTTGTAATTGTCATAGATGCAGGCTGATCTGGTGCATGTGCTCTTCTCAGTTCTAATGCATGCCTCTTGATCCGACCACGGTTTCTTAATACGATTTATTTTACCAGTGAGCAGACAAACAGACAAAAAATAATAGCCTGTCGACTCTCTTTTCCTTGTAAAAAAAAAAAAAAAAAAAAAAAAAAAAAAAAGACGTGCAGCCCGGTGTCTTCCCATCTAAATAGATTCACCTGGTGTGCCCACGTTGCCCAGTACGGTTTCAAAATAAAAGCTTTAACAGCAACTCAAATTAACCAAAATAATGATACAAGCGTTATAATCAAACTATATTAAAACAAAACAACAACAAACAAAATAAATTAAGGTTTTGTTGTTAACTATTACAAAAAAACATAACAAATCGCTCCAACAACTATCTGATAAATAGATATTGATTGATTCCCTCTGTGACGTTCACCCTGAAAATGGTTTTCATCTATTTTGGAATAGTATCTTCTCTAACAACTTTTGGCAAGAAATGTGTACTTTTATTTCATAGAATATTGGAACAAATCTGTACTTTTGTTCCAATATTGGCATGTATATATTTGGAATCACTCACATCCGAATGACTAAATCTGACCATTAACATATTATTATGAACGTCATTATTGGAGAAAAAAAACATATTCATAAATAAAAATTCTAAAAATAGTGAAATTGTGCTCTCTTGTTTAGTTACGCACTATACATTGAATACTTATATTGTTATTGCCCTGTTATAAATAAAGTTAGTCATACAAAACTACACACGACTTTATAGTTGTAGTTCATGTTCACGATAACCTGGAAAAATCACTACGACAGCTACCCCACTACGAAGAAGAGGAGGAAGATTCCATTAACATCCAAGAGCGACATCTCTCTGAGTGTAAGAATGGCCGCTAGAGGTGGTTGATTGTGGGTAACATTTCCTACATGACTATCTTTTCATTACTAGCGACGTACTCGCCCAACGAAGGCCGCCATTTTGTGTCAACTTCAACTTTAAAATTCAAACATTAAATTATGTCTAAATTATTATTTATCACCAAATAAACTTTTAATCATATATGTCACAGGTAAAGGTAAGTCTTCAAAACAAAATTGTAAGTGAACTTTCAAATCAACACAATTATAATTTTTCATTGGCGTTCGTGTGTTATTCATGCTACTGGACATCAAAAAATATCGGTGAGAAACATGACGTTGATCGATTAAAATGTTCTCTTTTGTCATTCTATTTAGCTGTGGATGTGATTTCTTCGTGACAAACTCCTCTTTTTTCACATACTTTTTAAAATGGGTCCATAATCTAACACAGGCTCAGTAATGGAAAGTCACATCCACTTTGACACGCTGGACAGAGAAGCAGAGGACAGAGGAGTGTTACATCAAGTCTACCCCATGATAAATATTCTGTCTGTGGATGATAGCCAGCTGTACCCAGTCCTTCCTGGGCAACAAGGTGAGTGTGACTCAGGAAGTGGAAGAATCTTAGCCAGAGGCAGGAATAATTGGACAATTTAGGCCTGCGCAATATGCAATATTCACACCAACATTTCATTTTTGCATATAGAAAGGACTACAGCATAAAGCTGAAGGGTCGCACACATGCATTTATTCATTAATAATAAACCCCAGCAGTCACTCTGGTTACATTTTCTTTTCCAGCTAATATATTGCCAATTATATGCAGCATATCAGGTTAAAAAGTCGCTTCATGCAGTGAAGGCCTTCACACGTTGAACCAAATCTCTGTAATCGGTTTTGGCTGCCCATGATTCTTAATGGCTCTTACGCATGCTGTTGGACTCTCAGTATGGTGTGTGTGTGAGAGAAATAAAAAATAAGTGAGGAAGGAGGCAAAAGTTTGTCAGCAAAAGATAATTGTCATCCTTGGTTTGGAGTATTTCAGATTGTGTGACGATGATGATGAGTTTATTTTGCTGACTTTTCGTCTCTTTTGTATTTCAATATTTATTTTCTCCAAAAATTCAAATGTGTGACATTTTTCCAATAATGTGCTGCCCTAGATGAAGCAGTCATGAAGCTAGTGGGCCTGTTCAGTTCTGGGATGTCACTGGATGTGTTGAGAAGTACTACCGCAGTTAACCTCAAGGTGTCAAAGGAGTTGCTCCAGCAAGCTAATAGTAGCCTTGACAGAGTGGAAGAATGCCTTCAGTTGTCCTGGTTCTTCACCAGTCCATCTGGATTCAGTAAAGCTGTGGGCCCACCTTCACTCAGGTATTACCCACCTGAGCAGCACCAGTATGCTGAGGGCTGTTGGCTGGATGTGGAGGGAGTCGACCACAGGATGGAGAAAATGACCCATTACAGCACAATTGGAGAAGCCCACTGTGTCAATCTGCTCTCCAGGAAGAAACATCAGGTAACCATTACGAGAGATTTCCAGTGGGGATGCAGGAATTTGCCAAAACACCATATGTGATTATTTGAAAACTATTGTAATTAAAATGTTTGTTGTACAATACGATATACAGATCACACCTCAGTCAGAATCATTCTGCATTGCAAGAGTCTGTAGGGATGTAGTGATGTGAGCCTCCCTTTTGTTTCTTACACCCTGGGAGGCCTGACTCCTGCTGGTCAAAAAAGGCAGGTGGTGACACCCTGTGTCACAGAGGGTATTATTTAGCTGTCTGTACCTACCACTTGGCAGACTGGGGGTGGCACATACAGTACACAGCCGCTGCAGGAGCAGTGAGAATTAGCTGTATCAAATTTGAAGAAAAAGGGGATATAATGGACCAGATGCTAAAATACTCTGTGTTGAATATCAGGTTGTGGACAGCACATCATTTAAGGTACAACACATGGGGTAAAACTGTATAGACATCTGAAGAAGAGAATTTATGGCTGTTTGAAAAATGAAATGATCTTAGTAATTTGTGACATTAAATACAGTGCTGTGCTATGCTTTCTGTATGGCAGACTTCCAGTTCCAAACTAAATGTGGATGACATAGTGAAGGTTTGTAAGCTAGACACCACAGGGAGAACAATCCTGGACACTCAGAACACGAGTAAGCCAGCAATATTATCTGTCTTCATTTGTGTTATAAAGTGTGATGAATGTTTGTAGTGTATGTAATTTGCCTAAAATCGCTATGGTCACTCTGATTGTAGAATATGAGACTCCTGAGGATGACTTTGAGAAAATGGAGAAGAATCCCGTCTTTGGAGCTGCAAGATCCCTACATGCACCCACCAATATGTAAAAGAGACAAGAAAATTCATATAATTTGTCGGTAAAATTACTTGCCATCTGAGGTCTTCCACCCATCCTGGGTGGAGAGGAGAGATACCTAGCTCAGTGAAACTCGTTCCAACTCAGCGTCTATGCCTGTGTGTGACTGAGTGGCACATGCACTCTTGGACAGTGTAAAAAATTTGCATATCAATATAAATTCACTCCTATATCCACCCCTGGTCATATTTTCCTGGCGGTGCCTGTTAATTGACATGACCACTGATTAGTTAGGGGCAGTGATCATCCATTGTGAGCCACCTAAAACGTCCTAGGACTTCTTATGATATCAGTCTGCTTAATCAACATTATGCATTTTAGTTGTGTGGACTTAGAATATGTCTGTTCTGTTTGTCCAGTGGTCAGAGTGGCATTACAACACATGCGGAGTTCTTCAACATCACCTGCTCTCCAGCTCATTATCAGGACGACCTGTACACCAGCATTCTTAGCAGATCATCTCCACCTCACAGCAGTACTCCACGCAACGCAGGTAGGATATATGCACACACTGCAAGCCTGGTCTATATGGGTGGACTGAGAAGTTGACCTCATGGTGGTAGATAAATTTGGTGCTTTCCAAAACTGGACCTCATGGCCAAAAGCACTGCATAATTAGGCCGTTTTCACAGCTGTAGTTTGATTGATCGAGTTCCAGTCAGTTGATATTATTTTGTAACTGGAGCGTTTTCCCCTCGGTTTGATTTCTGTTCCCACTGGTAAAAATCCAAGTGGGAAAACCACCTAAAGTGAACCAAAGTGCATCACCACAGATCACGTGAGAACGCAAGCAAAAAAGTAAATACAGGAAGAAGGGCGTGTGTGCAGTGCATACCTGTAATTCGGTGAGACAGAATATGGTGCAAGTTAACAATGAGTAACGGCGTTTGCTCCTAATGGTGGCGGTTATCAGGGCAATATATTTAAATCAACAGAGGGCTGAATGTACTATGAGAACAGGTCTAGAATATTCTGTCCTACTGCACACTTAGTGAAGAAGATGTGCTGCTGGCTTCATAAGACTGAGCAGAACGAGCCAACTAATAGAGGAGAGAAAAGATAAAGAACGGAACTTTATCCTCATGAGGAAATTATTTTTCTGCATCTAAAACGTCCAAACTGTGAGGAGCAGTGGGCAGCACTCACATGCACATTCAAACACACTAGCACTTGGGGACCAACTCCTAGTGTCTTGGTCATGGGCAATGGCAGGAGTGATTAGTGTAACACACATGTTTCTTGGGGGGGGGGC
>OMNV01000688.1:0-14135 GCA_900303265.1 Brotula barbata
GCACCAACACCTCCGTCTCAAGCAGGCTCATTTTGGCCTGAAAAAATGTAAATCTGCAAGATTCTCATCGCTGATCTAACTTGAAATGGTGGAAAAGTTGATGAATTATCTTGATTTCACACTTTAAATGACCAAAAACAAGACATTTTAATAAGGGTGAGAGACATCTTTTTCAAATGTGTGGCACCAGTTAACAATTCCTGACTCATCCAGCAGGGGGGGCCGATGCTCACCTTTTGAAGCTGTTCGAGAGTTGGACCCTGAGTAGAAGAATTCATTGTTAAGTCCCAAAGACTGGCTTCACCGCCTACAAGGAAATAAAACAAAGACTTATATACTGAAGTATATGTTTTATACATATATGTCATTTGTATGATCAAGTGCAGCTGGATGGTTCAATTAGTAATGTTACACATCTGGGTGCACTATTTAACAGTTGCCAATTTTAACTTGTGTGAAACAATCTATTTTTGCCAAAATAGACCGTTATGGATTTTAGCTTTCATCTGTTTTCACTGCGTGGGTTTGTGTATGCACATCCAGATGCAGTCCAAACTGTACCGGGTGGCTGTGAAGCTGAGGTATGCATGTCCCACATGGACCCTGTATCTGGCACTGACATCGACCTGTTCATCGAAGGCATCATTCCAGGCTCACTGCACCTGGACATAAAGCACACAGAGCACGGCCCAAAATTTAAACCAGCCCCACACACTGTGTTGTAGTGGAAAACGGCACACGGAAACACAAGCAACCACACCAGGTCGCACGGGGCCCGTTACCTGTTTATGAGCTGGAAAAGCTGCTGTTGTTGGAGCTGTTGATAAAGAGCTGCTGCTGCTGCCATCTCCTGTTGCTTTTTCAGGCGCTCCTGGTCCAGGTTTCCCTGAAAGAAGGGAAGAGTTCCACACCGTTCAATGCCGAGCCACTCATGATCTCAAAACCCATATCTTATATAGTGGAATAAGTGGGGAGATAGATGGGACTATTACCTGCCTGTACCTATGTAGGATAACTATTACCCCCCCCAGTTATTTGCTGTCTGATCCTATCGGTGGTATCATCATACATGACAATGGACAAATTCTCCACAACCGGAGGAAATACATGCAAGATGTACGTGTTACTATACATCATCTTGATCCTTCATTAAGGTCCTGGAGGCTTCAGCTGCATCCTTAGTGACCCGCTGATCTGTTATGGTACTCGTGCCTGACTGACTGGCTCATAATTATAGTCTGAGGAGCCAACAGCATGACAAACGTCCCACATACAGAGGGGTACTTGGCATTAGCACATCTCATGTAAAACTTAAAACATGGACAAGTGTCTAGGCATCTAATGACTTGGATAAAATAGAATAAAAAATCAACGTTCTGACTGAGCTGACAAAGGCGGAGTCACAGCAAATATTTCTTTACATTTCCCCAAACCTAAAAATCTTACAGCCATGGCCTGTCCACCAATATTCCCCCTCCTCTGCCCCTTCCCATTCTCTTTGGTAGGTGAGCTCTGACTCACAGTCCCAGCGGGCCCCCGGGTGGGCTGCGGGCGCTGCGGTGGTGGTGGCTGTCTCACCAGCAGGGGGGGCGGGGAGGGCCCTGGGGCGAAGGGTACACGGCCCCACATCTTGATGACATCCCCCAGGGGTTGAAAACCCTCGTCGCAGCCCCGCTTCACCAGCAAGATCATGGTGAAGTAGCCGGCCTGAAACCACTCGCACATCTCCACTGTAGTGAACGGACCTGTTAGCAGACGGGGCACAGAGAGAGATGAGCTCGGAACGCAAGCCCAGAGCATCGCGCAGCTGACCGTGGGCGCACGCGGTCCGATAAACGCACACACACACATCCCGGCGGGTTCAACGAGAACGGCATTACAACGCAAAGAAATGATTACATTTCCCATCTATTAGCGATGTACGAGTTATAGCTCGCTGTGTCCTCGTTGTGCGCTGCAGGAGACACTCGGTGGGTTCCACGCACGCTGTCATTTTTTTTCCCGGTTAGCCCTTTGCGTCACACACCAAAACCAAACCGACTACCGAGCGGTGCCCC
Source organism: Brotula barbata (assembly GCA_900303265.1). Taxonomy (NCBI): domain Eukaryota; kingdom Metazoa; phylum Chordata; class Actinopteri; order Ophidiiformes; family Ophidiidae; genus Brotula; species Brotula barbata. The sequence continues at coordinate 2,058 of OMNV01000688.1, forward strand.
TGTCAAAGGGTGGGTTCAAAGGTTAAATTAGAGACTGTAAAAGAAAAGTGGACACCTTCACAGCTACGGACCGCTCAGAGAACATTACACTCTGTTGATACGAGTGAGACGTACACTATCTGTGGGGTTAACAGGGATGTCCGGAGACACAGAGAGACTCACAGAGAGACAGAATATCGCTACAACAACATTAGAACCGCTAATCGTTATATCGTTAGACGTTTGAGTTTTTGGATTCCATCTGTTTGAGGCGACGTCTACAGATGACCGGCGCTCCGGCTCCGTCGGCGTTGCCGGACTCGCGAGCGAGTCGGGTTCACGCTGCCCCTCCAGAGGGACAGTTGGGGTGGGGTCGCATGGAGAGTGAGAGCAGCTGTAAATGCTTTATTCATATCGATATAAATGCTGTTGTTCATCCTTAACCTCATTGAGAATATATCAATCCATATTTTAAAAGTTGATATTCGATAACTTATAGAAATCGACAGTATTATTGCTGTACGATGCATTATAAAGGTCTGGTTTTGAAGCAATACGTGGACTTTTCCAAATGTCATGTAAAGCCTATGAGTGTGTGTGTGCACACCAGGGCTGAAACGATTCCTCAAATAAAATAAATCAAGTCATTTGATTGCTAAAAAGCCTCGAGGCTTCGTTTGATCAGTACAACTCTACAGCGCACCGCGTTTCGGACGGACGGTTATTTCTGACGCACAGCGCTCTTACGTTACTTCCTGTTAAACCCCTAAGCAGCTCTAAGGGCCCTTCACCTGGGACGCGGCGCTCGCTGCGCTTTGCTCTGAAACCCCTTCGTGTGGACGGCCTACCTCGGGCAACGGCGAAAGTTCCACCTGGTTGAACTTTAGCCGCTGAGCTCAGTGACGAGGTTGGGTGCAGCTCGTAGAGATCAAAGAATGCCTTTTTTCTGAATAAATGAGCGTTTTCCACGTTAGGATACGCGGCACGGATTACAAAAGAATGGAGGAAGAGGGACAAGAAAACAGCGAGAGACAAAAAGAGACACGCCAGAGAAAACAGCAGGAAGTGACGAAGCGTAGGATCGTTACAAGTTAAAATGAAAATAAAACAGAGTTCAGGGTGTGTATTGAAACACTGAGTTAGCGCTCAGAGCGACAACATCTAAAGAGAAAACATCCAGCGAGTGCATGGAGTTCACCCGACACAGCAGGGTGAAGTTAACGTCACGTTTAATCATATTTAACCTCAATCAATGACTGCCGGCCGAGATTCACGAGGCACATGAAGAACAAACGTGTATTATGGCTTCATAACGGCTGATTAATAACTGAAATCGGTGCCGTGGCCAACGTTACCTGCCGTTTCCTGTATAATGTGAAATCCTGTCATTTCAGAGACTTTTCCTATTTTCTCTTTTATTCATTACTGCTGCCCGTAAGTAATTTAATGAGAAAACACATTTCTTATTCAATTACTCCATTAATCACCAAACTAATTGCTAAGAGGATCGATAGCTGCCGCCCTAGTGAAAGCGTACCCTGGATGTCTCCCTGGGGATCCTTGTAAAACCACTTCATGGCAGCCTCGTGCGACAGGGGCAGAGCAGCTGCTGTGTTCCTGCTCTCCTGCTGCTGCTGCAGGGCTTGGGTGAAGCACTCCTCCTCCAACGAGGTGTCCTGCAGCGACGCCACCATCTTCTCTGCCTCCTGCACACACACACCAGCACCTTCACAACACTCGACCTCGGCCGTTTTCACCCAGAGACGGACCAGTTGAACTCCAACGGAGCTGTTCGGGCAAGGCTGCCATGGCTTCGTGTCCTTTATATCTCATTTATAACTCATGTTGAGCAGAAATATGACCTTTAAACCAACTCTGGAAGAGATATTTACTGAAACTTTAAAACTTTGAAACATGTTGTGGCTATAAATACCTTATAGGGACGATACACTGAGAGCAGATTACTCTGTATAAAGCCCCGCTCTAAGTAATGGAGGTTGCCTCAGTAACACTTCCGTGTTTTGAGTTGACATTCTATAGCACATTAACAACACAATGGCATGTAATCAGAGGGATAAGATTAGTCTGAACTAACTTCCCTGAGCTGAACATCGTTTATGTTACTTCATGTGTTCATGATATACTGAGGGAGAAAATTAGAAGGGGGCCTCCTGTTGTTCCTACCTGCTGTAGGTGCTTCATTCCCTCATCGTCCTCAGTGTCTCCACCAGAGGGAGGGAGCAGAGGAGCCGCAGAGGAAGGTGGCGGGGGAAGGAGACTGGAGCTGGCGACGGCACTGGGGCTCACCTGGGCCTTGGAAATTCCTACAGGGGCCGCGTCTGACCCATGGAACGACAACAAAATGTTAGTAAAACAATAGGCCCTATTTTTAGCTGTTCTGGTCGGGGGACGGGGACGCTGGGACACTGGATGTGAGCTGTAGAGCTACCTACCAACTGGCTCTGCCTCGGACACACCAACAAATGCAGAATCAGTAAACAAGATATTGAATGACGTGGGGCTGAACATATTGTATATCAAGCTAAAATAACATGGTGATTGAATCACTCACTGTCCTTTGACTTGGGGGGCCTGGCTGAGTCTGGGTGGTGTCAAGTTGCAAAGAAACTCAGCCAGGGCATGTCTCTGAACGTTACAAATACCACAGTGAAATTATCCACACTTTGGACTAACAAACTAGAATAATCTGTACAACTGTGTCAGCAACGTCCGTGAGCTTAACTATCCATTAACTTTATTTTGTTATTGTTCAACCGGTCCTCTTGTCGCGCTGAGCCCGCCAAAAAGGAGAAAGACTTCAGACAGTCACAGTCAAAGGAGGCTGGAATGTTGAGCGTACCGTCACTTGGCATGCTGTTCGCCTTGACTGGTTGGCTGTTGGTCATCTGAGGGCTGTCCACCCCTGGGCCTGACGTGCTGGGGTGAAGCTCCAGGACTGCGGTGCAGTTTGCTGGAGAAGAGGAGGAGGGTGATGCTGGTTTTGCCTCGTTGTCCACCAGAGCAGAGACAGCTTCTTTACTCTCTTGGAGTGGAGGACAGGAATGAAAAAGGGAAAATAGTGAGGTTCCAGAGTTTGGTTCATCCATTTCTCTCTCACATGTAAAGACACTTACAATTACTGTTCTAATGACTAAGCATCAGGTCCTCGAGCGATAGGCGTCACGTACATACCCCAGATAAAGACAAAGATAGGTGGGGCTCGTAGTTTGTTTACTTGAGAGACAATCCTACACACCATCCTAACGGAGCAGCTTTATGAATTCTGGGGCAGCGGTGGCAGTTTTCAGCACAACTCGACGCTCGAGCGCACAAATAGAAAGGAGCGTCGGCACTTGTAACACAAGAGGAACTGAAGACCTCCGTTTGAATGAACTGGGATATAATCTAAAATACGGTGTTTAGGCGAGTCTAAGCACGTGATACGATACGGAGAGCTGGGCTCCAACAGCAAAAGAAATGTTGAGGATGTTAAAATTGATAAATTTAACAGCCACTGACAGAGAGCGAGTTTCCCATATGCAAACTTCTATTATGTGGACCAGGCGTGTTTATTCTCCAATATTTCCTGTGCTACTGTTATCACCTGCATTTAGATACATTTCCTCCTTTAATGTATTCATCAGGGAGTGCCTAGCCCAATTTAGAATAACAAATAATAACAAACTAAACTTTCCCCTGCTTCACATAGAATAGGGAATAGAGAAAAAAAAACATCAATTCAATCTTTCAAACATATCAAAATTGCAAAATAGAACTGCGCAGTGACACAGCAACATATTTCCGTTGTCCACTGTAAATTATAGACGGAAGGCATGAGAAAGATGAAGGAGAGGCGTTTCCTCACCCTTGTCTTTGTTTGCTACAGTGCTGTTCCTCTCAATGTCAGCAAGGCTCTCCTCTTCTTCCTCCTCCTCCTCTATTCCCTGGAAGTCCAACTCCTCCTCCAGGATTGTCTCCTTGCCACCCTTCTGACATAAGAACAGTGGCATCATCATCAAGTGTGGCAAAAGATGAAAATTACATGATGCGGCTAAAATGAAAAGTGAAACAACAAACCTTGATGGGCATGAAAGCCCCGGAGGAGTCGAACGTGCCCATTTCACCGTCCTCCTCATCCGTGCACCACTCGGGCAGCCCGTCCCTGTCATCCTCCAGACCCTCGCTGCCCGCACGCCGGCGGCCGCCGCAGTGACCCTCGGAGTCCCGGAAGTCAAAGTCAAACTTCCTCCGACGGCTCTCGCCTGGCCCGATGTGGTCCCGCCAGCCTGCTGAGCGAGGACCGCCATCTGATTACACAAGCAACAATCAGAGAAGCCGTGAGACACATCGCTACGTTGTAGCATCAGCAAAAGAACCATTACTGAACTGATCCCAATACAAGTATTTCATGATTACAGCGGCTTTTTACTCAAAAAGCTTCTATTGCATTTAAAGTAACATTATGAGCCGAGCTGACGACAACTCCAGTACTTTATCTGGTTCACTGCTGAGCTCCGTGCGTGCGTGACAGGACAATACAGTAGGGACTCTGTTTATTATACTCGTATCATTTCTGTGCACTCCTCTGATTTGATCACGGTGTTAGACTTGTATTTTACGGTCATTTATGGTGACGCTGAGATTCTCTAAGATCCTCTGTTTCACTGTGCCACACACACAGAGCTGCAACATTACATTCATTTGGTCTGCCAATACATAAGTGTAACCCACGTTTTAAGAAGAGATGAAACCTCTTTTTACATTCAGAACAACTCAATAGTCTACGTTTTACCCATCCCTTCCTGGTGTAATGCATCATGGGAAATGTACTTTGTTGTGTCTACTGTCTATTCCAATGAAAGCACTGAAAAGATCTACATGTCCCGGTAAACATTCCCACATTAACCAAACACAACAAGCTACACCCCCTCCCAACATCGACCTTAAACAAAAGTGTATTACTGACCAATAAAAGCTTAAAACTTAAACTTAAACTTAGCAGCACACACAGGACCGTTAGCTTGTGAGCACCAATGCTACCACCTGACAGACTAAGCATTCAGGCCTGAGTATTCAAGACTTTCTAGCCTACAATAAGTGCACTCCTTTATCATACCATCCTTACGGAGTCCAGCATGTCTCCAATTGCTACCTGGCTCCCCCTCCTCTTCCTCTTGCTCCTCCCGGAGGGTGCGCCAGTTGTCACTATCAGCCCTTGTGTATTCCTTCCTCCCTGGACCACCGGACTCCTCAAAGCCGGGTCGGCCCACCTCCCGCCGTATTGGCTTCTCAAATCGTCGCTCACCCCTACGGGACAGAAGGAAACGGACCGGGAAAAAAAAATCAAAATCAAACGGTGTGCTGTGCTTTGTATCGAAGGACATTTTGTGAATGTACTGCACTCGTAATAGAAATTTAACAGCCTTCAATTTAAACATTTTACAATACTTTTTTTTTCTCTTTTTTTACATGAATATTGCCCAAACTGTAGTTGGATTTTACTAACAAAGTCTATGTGTGTCCATGATGGTTACCAAACACTTAAGATGCTGCAAGATGACCAACAATGACATTACCAAGATGACAACAGTAGTAGACAACTGAACTACCAACCATTTGGACAAAAAACTGTAAAAACAACACTATAGGGAATTTGTTTATATTTGAAAATCATTTATAACAATAACTTTTACAAAAGCACTGCCCCGCTGCATTGTGGGGTTTCCTTTTTTTCTTTGACCCAGTCCTCTAAATTGTGTAGGTTGAGGTTCAAAATAGGTTTCGATCCTGAGATCCTTATTTACTGTTCTGTAGCTGGATGGAGATTGACTTATTTTAGACTTTATTCATTACAAATAAAAGAGAGGGTAGGCCTAATTTAATTTGATCAGCATCTTTATGGCCACAGTAAATAAGTATTTTTACTTCTATTTCAGTAAATGTCATCAGGAGGTATTTTCCAAAAATGGTTTCTTCTTCTCGTCTTTAGTGATTGCTTGTGATTGCTTATGACTCAGACTCGCAGGAGATAGAAGATGTTGAGCCACGATGTGAGACAGCAAGAGCCGGTTGTTAGCTGCTCCTGCTCCTGCATAGTTAGCTGCACTGCTAACACAGGCACCAGCACACCCCCGGATTTAAGCCAGTCACCTGTTGAAGAACCACCCAGGCGTCCATATTGGTCTGGCCCCTCCTTAGCACCGGTAGGGGAAAAAGTCCTGGCGCCGTGCCCGGACTAATACAACCACTAAGACACGCTGAATAGTCCTTTGAGAACCATTGATTAATTGTTGCCTTAATTGCTCGACTGCTGCATTATCAAAGTAATTGTTTGCTGCAGCTCTACTTGGGTACTCAACTGATTAAATGTTGATGCAATTGAGACATTTCTGCTTGTTTATGAATGCATTTAAGATCAGCAAAGGTTTGACTCGAGTACAGACGTGGAGGTATCAGTAATTCCCCTGCCACTGATATTAGAAGGCCGTGTGCCCAGTCATCGTGTTACTGTTACTCGTGTTTTAACTCCATCTCTCCCTTTCTCTCGCACACTGATGGTCCGACTGCCTAATTGGCCCGTGCCCAGAAATGGCTCTGACATCAGCACCGCACTGTAAGTGACAGCAGAGGGGCTGCAGTACTCACAGCATAGTATACACACAGCGGCCTGCTTGTACTGTGTATGTATGTGTATATATTTTTTTTTTTTACGTGTGTGTGTGTGTGTGCGTGTATATGTTATATTGTCAGATGTATTTTTATCATTATTTTTGTTTGTTATTGTTGGTGTTGGTGTTCTGTCGTTTCAGCTACTGGATGACTTGAATTTCCTTCTGGATTAATAAAGTATCTATCTATCCATCCATCTATCTATCTATTGAAAGAAGGCAGAATGGAGGACACAGCTCTGCCCCTCCCTCCTCCCACCCCCTCCTTTTACTGTACTAAGGCCTGGGTTGGACGAAACAATGTATCTGAAAACAGCCAAACCATGATACCCCTGAGTGGGAGACTACAAGACCAAAACTATACAATTATGCATTTTCAACAGTGAGAAAGACATGCTGCCTCCTTCTGACAATTACCATGTGGTGATATTTCCCATGTGAAGTGCTTGAAGGATCGTGGTTCTGCTAGTTACTTACCGGTCATCCCAGCTCTGGCTGCGGTGTATCTCTCGTACGCTGCGGCCAAAACCCACCTCTGCGTCTTCAATACTTCTTTGGTAGAATCCTCCTTCTCCACGGCCTCGGCCTGGATTAAACAAACAAGGAAATCATCTGTTCTTAAGACCTTAATTGTTGACTTTCTCATCAGCCATCTAAGTGTGTATTCTGTCAATCATCTCTTGAAGCATCCTTCATCACGAGTAACATTAAACATCTTCCAAATGTACCCATATCATTCAAATAATGTACCAATAGGTCCTCAATGTGTTGAAAGGACACATACTGTGTTCCACAATACCAACTTTTCATCGTTCCTTGTGGTGTGTAAATGGAACAACGCTTTGTTGCCTGAAAAACAGGGTTTGTGATGACTCTGATGACTACAGCTCTGATTGGTTCACTCACACCACACATTGTTCAGTCCAGTCCGCTCCGTACTGTCCAAGGTTAGACAGGGTGGGACAAAGGTATGTCAATTTGCGTGTGGTTTCAGGACCATGGTCAATAAAAATAAACTATAATCACTTTGGTTCATGTGATCTCTGTAAAAGATTCACAGCTTGGTGTTGGTTGCTGCAGGTCTGAACAGCCGATTTCACCTTCCTGGTAAGAGTTCTCTTTCACACCGAGTGGACAGATTTGTCTCATCGCACTGAAGTTAGTTAAGTGAGACAAAGAACCAATCTTTGGAGGACAAGAACCAATCGAGAGCCAATCTTGGGTGGACAAGAACCAATCGAGAGCCAATCTTTGGAAGACATTTTTCTCAACTGTATTACATAGAGGATGATGCTGTGTAATCCAGGAGGGGTCATCGCTGACGTGGGTTTCGGCAGGACAAGCAAAAAATGGTTTTGCGTAATATATTTCCTTCAAAAGACCCTTTGTCATCCATGCACACATGTTCTTGGTTTGTAATGGACAAAACCAAAAAGCTGCTAAAAAGACTCGATTATTCAACAAGGAAGTGGCGTTAGAAACGTTGGGGAGCCAGATGTTAGTCTGACTTGAATATATTTAATGAAGACTTGGCCAAGGAGAAAAATGTACACCAATAACAGAGGCCTGGACAATATTATTGATCGACCAGGGAGGTTCAAATAAATAATCGTGTTCTATTGATGCGTTATCACAGGTCTTCAACATTATAATCACTCATTCATCCAGTTTAAATGGATAAAGGTGTTCTGCTTTTTGAGCGTTACACCGTGTACCACACCAAAGACGGAAAGGACAAGGAAAAGCAGCAAGTTGTCAGAGGAAGTCGGACAGAATGCAGCTGTCAAGCATGGTCAATGTAGACCATCTCCATATTCATGGGACCACAACTTGCTATTATCATCAAGAGGTTTAAGACCCACGGGACTGTAGGCAGCTTCCCTGGACATGGCCACAAGAGGAAACCTGACCAATGATTGTTCAAGTCATGGGGAAAGACTTGAGGACAAATTCAAAAGGGATCCAAGCTGACAGTTTCAAGTCCCACCATCTGTCGCTGTCTGAATGAAAACAAGCTCTGTGGTGGAGGATCCATGAAGACCCTACTCCTCACAGACAAACACAAAAAAGCCTGACTGGAGTGCCAAAACGCATGTGGACAAACCACTGTCCATCCTGTGTGATCATCATATCCAGTGGAGCTGGATATGAGGGGGTAACCATGCCCATGACCATGTCTCCAGACCAGATTATATTTGGCTGTAGAGGACATTCCTTGATAGGACTGAATCCACGACTCAGACGGAAAGCTCCTGTGCCAGGGTTTCAGCCATTGTAGCTTCTGCTCCAGCCAGAGACAGATAAGGTCTTCTGTGCTACCCGGGATGAGTTCCAACCGCAGCCCTGAGGAGGGCAGCATCCACCCAGTACTGCGTGGGTATGTGGGAGGGAGTTGACTATCAGCTGTTTGATTGTATGTTGGCCTTGCGGTCTTGGTTACATTTGGTTTGTCTCAGAGACTGCAGTGCTGCCCGCTGGATGCATGCCGACAGGTTAGTAGGAAAGCTGTGAGCTCCAGCGTGTTGATTTAGGGCAAGCTCAAACTCTGTTCCTGATTCATCTGTTTAGCTCCACTGGCTCTTTGATAAACACTGGTGTGCATCCTCGCCCTGTGGTCATGTCTGTTTGCATCTCTGTGGTTCCCAATGGCAAGACCCTTGTTACATTGGTGGCCAGTATGGGGAAGCCAGGATGAAGGACCAGCCAACTATGCTCCAACTTGGCCCCAGCAGCCCGATGGGAGGCTCTCCAGCAGCTGTCGGAGAGAACAACTCATCCCGCCTCAGGGACCTCAGATCGGGTTTGGTTGTAGAGGGCATTCCTGGAAAGGACTGCAACCGTGGTGCATTGGCGGCTTGTACGGAGAAGCCGCAGATAAAGATCAGCCGACCGTCTCCCAACTTGGACCAGGAAGCCCAGCAGGAGACTATCCTCATAGAAGGGGCCGTCATGTGCAGCTGTCGTAGGAGAACGACTGACCTACCGCCTGAGAGCCCTTTGGGACCTTGTATCATGTTTGGCTGGAGAGGACATTCCTGGAAAGGACTGCATCCATCATGGTTCCACGGCTCAGATTGAGGGCTGCCGTGCAAACATTTAACCCTGAAAATGGTTTCAGCTATGGCGGTTACCGCTCCAGCCACAGACCTGATCGAGGCTTCATCCGTAATGATGCCAAATCGCAGAGGACCGGTAAAGCCACGTAGGGCTGGGAGATACCGTCAAAAAAAGTCATATCAGTTAATACTGATATTCAGACATTTTTTAATGGCTTTAACGTTACAGCTGCACTGAGTTCTGTGTTTGGAGAGGTGAAACAGAGGACAGAAACAACAAAACAAGAACATAAATGACAGTAAAACACAATAGAAAGTCTAACACTGCACTGAAATGAACCCAGTGCACATGAATGAGGCAAATAACATCAATAAACAAAGTCTCGTCTGACTTTTTGTCGTCATTTATGGTTGCGCTGCGCTTACATATGGTGAGCGGGGCTGCCGCTCCACACACAGAGCTCAACAGATGTTCTGATATGGGTCAGACTTAAAGAAACCTTTTTGATTAACTTGCTCACCTTGTTCACTGGCTGCACTTATTTTCTTACTCCACCCTTCTGTCGTTGGTGGTGCTGCAACCAAACAACACACCTGTTAAATGATTGGCTCCTTGCCTGTCAACCTAGCAGCTTCATATGGGGATGTGGCAGGATTGGCTGTCAGCCGGGCGTGTGCCTGGCCTAAGTCATGTGGTGGGGGTATGTGACAGTTATGGCTACAGCCACAGAGAACCATGTCCACGGGGCGAGGATGCATAGACTTATCTATACTCCCGTACAGACATGAAGCTCCTACGTGGGTGACGCAGGAACACTCGAGCTTTCCAAACTTCCGGAATACATCCAGGGGGCAGAACGGCAGTTTCCAAAAGGTTCCTGCCTGACGGATCGATCGGGTGCAGGCATGGTCATTGATACCTGTGCAATAGGGCCAAACTTCCAGCTGAGAAGTCCAAATCTCATCCAGAAATTCAAGAACGCTTGATGGCAGTTATCATATCCAAAGACTGTGTTACAAAATATTAGGTTATAGGTCCCAAAACTTACCCTTTCTATTTGTTTTCGTGCTTAAAATTATATGTTGGACGATAAATTAAAAGCAAATTTCGACCATGTGAAATGGTGAAAGAATGGGGGGTACAAAATATTTTTCAATGTAGTTCAGAGAAAACTGGTTTGGGTTTTTTTTTTAGGTTTAAAGGGTGCTAATACTTTTGGACACATCCTCAGCTTCTAAATGCTTCATACTACATAAACACACACACACACACACAGAGACAGAATTGTCCCACGTCGTTTCCTTGGCTGCTGAGAACCGGACGGCTTATGTTTACATTGGCCATTTACAGCATACGTGTAAAGCTCTGTGTGCCCAAGGTGAGTTCATAAGGCCGACGCTCCCAGGCAGGTGGGGCTTCACCTCAGGAATGTTAGGACAGACTAGGAAGAAGTGTGTTCCATCAGGATGGTACAAGAAAAAGGAAGATTAACACTACAGCGGGAGTTTTACTTTCCCAGAATCGGCTGGATTTTGGAGCCGAGAGCCTCGGCCCTTTTCGGTTTCATTGGACCGGTGTTTGTTTTACCACTCTACGTTGGGCATCTGTAGCGACTGCACTTATTTTGTGTCAAGGCTACATAACTTGTGTTCATTTTCTAATTTTGTAGGTATTTATTGCTCACCTCGACTGCCTCTTGTGGCCCCTCTTCCTCTGACCACACCAGCTGGGGCAGCGCCACCCACCCCTTTTCCCATGAGTCTCAGCACTGCCACACTATTCACAGACATGGAAAAGTTCCTCTGCAGAGACAGAATGGAAAGAACAAATGGGAAGAATGTGAAGAATGTGAGCTCACTGCAACATTTGTGACACCAGAAAATAGCTCTCATTGAAAGTGTGTACAATATCTCAGTGTGAAAAGACGAGAGGGAATAGTTCAAATAGGCATCGTTAGCACGTGTCAGTGTATGTGGGACTTTGTGTTGATAGCTGACCTGCTCATCCTCAGTGAGGGGCACCAGTGCCAGTGGCTGCATGGCCTCATCTTGAAGAATAGCGGCAAACTCTTTATCCTGCATGTCCTCTGGGACCTAAAAGGGGAACAAATGTAGCTTACAGCACAAACATTTTAACATGTCTGAAAAATCATGATTCATTCATGACCCGATTCATTTGTCAAAGGTTCTTTCAATGATCTCCTAAATCCAACACGCACTCGTTGAAGACCTTAACTTTGCCCCTGTTTCCCCTTTTCCCCCTCATTTACGAGAGCACTTTCCCACTGACCTTGTTGTCTTTGATATAAAGTGCTAACATCTCCTCTCGGCCGTAGCGGTACTCGGCCAGCTTGTACTTTGGCATGGCGGGGGGA
>OMNV01000688.1:16608-30647 GCA_900303265.1 Brotula barbata
TCTTCTCCTTTCTCTCTCTCTCTCTCTCCCTCTCTCACTCTCTCTCTCTCTCTCTCTCTCTCTCCCCCTCCGTGTCTTGTTCTCTCACTCCAGTTGAAAGGTGGCTTCACTGAGACCCTCTTGGTAAATCTTCTATTTCCTGTCCTCCTCCCTTTGAACCACTGGAGAAAAAAAGTGGAAAAAAAGCAATGTTAGAAGAGTGAACTTCAACTGTTCGGGGCAAAGCTTCATTCTTTACCATGACGATGAGTGACATTTGATTGTCGGCGGTATACACAAGACACGCTGCTTTCGGTGCAGCTCATCTTACATTTGGATTCCTTCATGTAAAAAATGGAAACGACAAAGTATTTCCGTTGTGGTGACCAATCGCTGAGGATTCTTTCTGTTACTACTTGATGTTTGCCATCCAGAACAAACCAATTTATCGTAAGCATGTAGTTGACTCTCCAAATCCGATGGCGACTAAAGCAACGTCCAAACAAGAGCAGCAAATGCCATCGGCTAACATTCATACACGTACAGTATGTCCATATGATCAAATATCATTTCAAGTACAACTACTACCAACCACTCTGGTACAACTCCAAAATGTATGACAACGTGCTTACTTTACGTTTGACAACATGACCTTTATCACCCTGAAGCTCGCATCTTTGACCTCAACTGGATGATAAAGTACCTCAAACATTTACTTGGGGCCCTTTTATTTGTAACCAAGTCTTTTCTAAACAAGATATCCATCCTTTTGCTCATCAGAAAATATAGTGGAGTCCAAGTCATTTGGCTGCCAATGTTAAATATGCTAACTATTTTTGGATAATAACACCAGTTAGATATTGAAAAAAAGGAAACTATATATGTCAATTAGATTGAAAAATGTACTATCTGTGGTAACAATCTGCATATCTCAGGTTGAAATGAGGGGAAGCTGTTTCCAATCACCTGAACCAAGCTTTTCAAACCTGATTTAAAGGTGAGCCGTTTAAATGAGTCGGACCGTCAAATGTCTTCTATTTAGTTTTCTGTTAGGACTTCATGAATACTTTTTCTAACAAGTAACAACCCTATTTTAACAAAAGTAGTGAAGTAATAGGATCGACTTTCCCGATAAGAGATTTAGTTATGTAAAAATACTAATTTGTTGAAGTGGGATAATGTCCAAACGTTTATAGGGTCATCCTCTCTGTATTTAGAAGGCACAGATCGAGGGATGTTTGTGTTGTCTTTGTCCGTTAAAAAGTCACACACGTAAAGCAGACTGCTTTTTACTTCTCGGAAATGTATGACCGCACAAGGGCTCGATTTCATTTTAAATGTGCGTCTTCACATCCTTGCATCTGTGCCATGTGTCTTACTTGTGTTTGGAGATTTCACCATTTCATGAGGTGAAGTGTGAGAAACAGCAGCTTAAGTCAGCCGAACGACTCCACTGTCCCGTCTGAACGAGCCAAGTGCAGGCTGACAAAAAACAATCAATACACACGACCACAGTGGAATACCCAATGGTACTGTTGTCTCCCAGGTCCCTCAGGACAGACGCATTGATGGACATCCAACGCTGCACTGTAGACAGGACCACTTTGAACTTGGCCACACTATTGGGGGTATTATTTATCAATTTGAGTAACATGGAATATAAACAACTATTTCATATTAAATACTTTTTGCAAACATATGTGATTATGTCAAAGCTACTACATTCACAGAACGGTGCTGATGGGACTTTTGAGAACTCCGCTCCACTTCCACGGACACGAGTTTGCTTACTGTTACGGTCCACGCTTGTTGTTTGATGAACTGAATTTAGTTACAGATAAAATATACAAACAGCCCAGAATAATGCATAAACCCCGCACTGATAGCAACTAGTGCCCTGTAGACTGAGATTTATTATTCGGTGTGTGTGTGTGTGTGTGTGATCCGTACACAACCAGCAGTCAAACGACCAACAAATTCCCGGTGCAGCGCCGAGGAAATTGAGGTCACGCAGGAATAAGGCTGTTAGCAGAGTATGAGATTGTGTCGATATTTTCTTTCATTTTAAACTGCGCAGAGTACAACGATTGTGCAGTTTAAAGTAATTGTGCAGCAGCCCGCCTCGGTTTAGCGACACAAAGCTCGGGTTTAGCCCGTGAAGGAGGCTAGCCTAGCCTAGCCTAGCCTAGCCTAGCTCACCGAGGGGTAGCACGGGACGGTGTTAGCTTAGCGTTCCACATTGTTAGCGAATCAAGGCAAAGCTAGCGGAGATCATCTGCGAAATCATGGCCATACCGACGCCAACAACAATATTCGGACCATATTTCTGTAGAACAACCCCAGCAGGCTGCCTGACCTGGCTCAGAGTGTGCGCTGATCGTAAAGGCCTTGGCTTACAGGTTCAAATGACACCAGATATGATGGCGGAGGGGGCGGAGTGTTAGGATCCGTCTCCCCGGCCTACTCCGCCAATGTGCGGACGACCACCTCCACTCCGTGTCGGAGCAACGGGGCTGGTTCGTGCAATGGAAACGAGGCTAAAATGGAGACAGCGACCACCGGGCGTCAAATATGTCTACAGCTAACGACGCATCTGCGAAGTGTGGAGTCCAAAATGATCGAGTGCATCAGTCGAAGTTAGCTCGTTAGCTCGTTAGCCTGCGTTAGCCACTTAGCCCAGAGCCCGAATGCAAAGAGGAACCATGGCTTACCTTCACTGTTTGGAGCTACCAGACCGCTTGTCTGCACGGCGCGTCTACAGCCGATATATCGCATGCATTGGTCTCGTTAAACACTGTAAACGTTCTCAATCGACAGAATCGTACTTTCAAAAAGTCATGCTCTATGTTTTATTTATTTCCCCCTCTTCTCCTACGGTCGCTGCTGCGTATCAGTGCGTGTCTGCTGGCTCCCAGTAGCTGCTCTTCTTGTTGTTTGTGTTTCGGAAACATGGCCGTCGGTGTCACACCACGTGACCGTGCATTGACAAGCAGCGGACCAATGTTGTCGCAGAGCAAACACACCCCTGCTTCGAAACAGCCATGTTTACAGCCGCGGGGCGCACTGTGCATACGTGTGCGACGCTTTTCTGCGTCCACGGCATCTTAAGAACACGGATTGAACCGTCGGCCACGGGACGAGGCGAGGCGAGCCGAGTCCGTGGGGTAACTCGGGGACCGCCGCCGCCGCCGCCCGGAGCCACGGTGTCGTCATGAACGGCCCCGCCGTTTCACGGTACACCTTATGGCTGGACTTTATACTTTATACTCCACATGCACAATCTAACCACCCGAACGTGCTCGGATTGACCATGTGCAGCGGGAGCGACGCCGCCGACGAACCTGACGAGCCCACGTGACTCCCAGCGTTTCTGAGCGTTACGTCACCGATAACGTGTCTGAAGTCCTGCTGATGGAGAGGGACGCTGAAGCTCGGAGAGGGACGCTGAAGCTCGGGGAGTGCACAGGTTCGAATCTCAGCACCACGGGACACCGGACTAGAGCCGTGGGTATAGCGTGGTTGGTAAAAGTGTGGACATTCATTTTATTATGAGAACATGTATTAATAGTGGGCCTGGCAGCAGCGTTATTACCTGAGTTATTACAGGCAGGAGGTCAAGAATCAGCAACGACTTTAACGATCCCTGTTCTATTTCTATTCGGTCGGAAAGATTCATAAAAACTAGAGCTCTATTATTATTATTATTATTATTATTATTGGCTGAGTCCGACTTTGACTGTATTTTCATTGTCCTTGTTTTTATGTTCTCTACCGTTTATCAGGCTCAGTCTTAATGAGTTGTAACCAGTGCTTGACGTTGTGAGAATGAAGAATAAAAAACAGGACTTCACCTTCAGACGTCTGTTTGTATTAAATACTTTTTCAATGTTACCTCACAGTGATGGTGTAAAACCTGCGCCTCTGTCAACAACCGCCCTTAATGTGCTCACGCCTCGCAACGGCCGTGAAAAGAAAAGGTCCCGTTACTGAGAGTTGAGAGTGTAAAAGCCCAGGTCACGCTAGGATCACACCAAGTGCTGTTCACGTTAAAAATGAGAACAGAAACAGGACTTTTTTGGAAACATTTGGCAAAACAATGATTCATAATGTGATTTTCATGGATCTACCCACAGACGTTCGGTCAGATTCATAGTCACACTGCAAGAAAACCAGGTACAGATCCACTAACAGTTCATATTCATCTAAGCACCACCAAGAAATGAAACTAAGGCAAAGGCTGCATTCATCCAGACACATGGAGACGTCCACCATTCACCGAGAAGGAAGCCTCTCCTCCGCTCGGCACCGGCGGCCAGACCAGCTGGAACTCTGGCCTTTATCCTCAGGTGAGCCCCGTGGACACGAACAGGTAAAAAGACCCAGCCCACAGGACGACCGACTCGGCGGTCCTGGTGATGATCTTCGTCCCACACCCGCAGCTTCGGTGGAGTGCTGAGCTTCGGTCCAGGGAGCTGAGCCTGCTCACCCATCGGCACCTTCACGACGTCCCCACTGCCCACCGTGACACTGAGGTGGACCAGGCCTGGCCCCTGAGGACTCCGGTCGGTGGAGTACACGTGTGGGAGACTTCACTTCCCTTTCCTCCTAGGATCATTAAGGGCGTGCTTCCCTTGTCAGAGGACAGGATATGCTGTCCGGGTGAGTCTCTGCCGGTCTTTTGAAATGTCCTTTTGGAGAATCCTTTCAGTATTTCAGAACCAGTGACTGTTCACCAACCTGGTCCTTGCTCTGGTTGCTGTACCAGGGTGATGTTCCACTTTTTGTCACCAACATGGGATGGAGTGAACTGCTGATTCTGCAGGATCTGAGGAGAAAATACATCATAGAACAGTGGTCTTCAACCTTTTTCAGCCCAGGGACCCACTTATACACTCAGTTATTATGTTTACATAATTATAATTGGTTTATTAGTATTAGCGTTACCCGTGGGGTCTCGAGCTCGAGGTCTAGTTTCTGTTACAAAGCGATCCATTCTGCTTCACAGGACCAGCCTAGTAACGTTAGTGGTCGAGTTCAGTATCAATGATTTGCTTTTTTTGAACGGTACCACGTAGGTCCCTGCATCACATCGCTCACCCCCCGTGGGTTCATGGGATTCACTCATTTTGTCGCTGTACAAAGTAGCTTATTATTGCCTGTTAAAACTTGGAGTTTGCTCCAAATCCTTTTTGTCCAAATAAAAAAGCGTTTAACCCCCTGTATTCATTATTCTGATGACAATTTTAAATGATTTTGGTGGACCCCCTGCAGTAAGTCCACAGACCCCCTGGTTGTCACCGATAATATAAATGAATAGTTGGTCATGACATTCCAGTTGTATATTTACTGAACTTCATTCTAAATAAACAGCTTTTCACTTCACGTCACTTCATTAATTACATCTATTCCTCTGCTCACAGATTATATAGTTGTACTGTTTAGTGTGCTGCGTCTCCATAATTGTCAGAAATAGTGTCTTAATAACTTTAACGACATCATAGTAGATTATTAACTGCGTCCTTATGCCGTCTCACCTTCGTTCGGTACAGGGACGGTAGTGTCTGTCTCATCGTCTTAGATGTACACTGAAATGCTTCATTTTTACATTTCAAGGAAATCCTACAGGAAACTGATCCATATTTGGGGACAGGATCCCCCCTTTGCACAGGATTTGGGATAAGTTAGGAGCTGCATACACACATGCTTGCACACATGCAGCCAGGGTAGGGTGTAGTTAATGGAGCTAATTAAAGAG
The DNA here is from genome assembly GCA_900303265.1 of Brotula barbata. NCBI lineage: Eukaryota > Metazoa > Chordata > Actinopteri > Ophidiiformes > Ophidiidae > Brotula > Brotula barbata. Next base: position 22,343 of record OMNV01000688.1, read on the forward strand.
GACAAATAAGAGGCTGTCGGACGCCCGCAGGTGGAGAGTCGGAGCGACACGGACATTACCAGACCTGATAAGTCAAACGTCCGGCCAATGGATCCAGTGGAAGCTGCTTCTACTTTGCATGCCAGTCTGTGTCCAGGCGCAGCAGTCGTCACACCCCAGCCGTCCACAGGACGAGAGGAGAACCCCTTCGCTCTCAGTCCCACGCCCCACCAGACGACACCTGTGTGAGGATGCCTCCGTCCTGGGGCTGCTTCCTGTTCCTCTCCACCACCCTGGTGAGTGCATCTGTGTCAGACAATTTCCAGGACTGCAGCCAGTTTTTCTACATGCAGACGACGCCTGCGGGTGTCCGAGGAAGCCGTCTGAAGAAGATCTGCCAGAGGTATGCTGACAAAATGCGCTACGCCACGTTATATGATAGCAGTCGGCGCATCCCTCTCTACTCCGCCTACATCTTCAACAAGTCTGATGGGAAGCAGAGGATGGACACGCCCTGGATGTATGAGCCGCAGGTACACACACCTTCACGTGTATCTCCCGAGGTCTTCCTCAGGCCAATGCGAGTCTGTATTCGATCAGATGTTCACACAGAGATGTCATGGGAAGAATCAGCGTTGTTTGTCTTCTTTGCAGCTGGTCTCGGACGGTGAAGGTGACGATATGAAAGCTCTGGCCCTCGGCGACAACGCTCAGCCGCTGATCGAGGAGAGCCAGGCCGTGCTGGACGACTACACGGATGCAGTGGATTATATGCGAGGCACCCTGAATCCAGATCTGCACCAGGCACAGCCTGATGACAAATCCTCCACCTACACGCTGACCAACGTGGTTCCACTCATTACAGACTTCCTGGACACCTCCTGGAACCCCTATTTGGACCTAATCCGCCAGCGCCTCAACAACTTCTGCTACGGGAAGTCTTTTGTGGTTACAGGGGTGACCCTTTCAGGGACGATGATCCAGCGACGGAACAAGGGCCGCCTCGCTGTCCCCAAACACTTATGGCTGGCGTACTGCTGCCCGCGCTTTGACCGCAACTCCCCGTACGAGGTGAGGTTCATGTTCCCGACTTACGGGGGCTACGCTCTGAACGTACGGACCGGAGACGGTGTGAAGGAGGTCCCCCTGAAGACCTTGGAGGGCTTCCTGAAGACCCAGATGGACATGAACAGTGACCTGGCTCTGTTCTACAAGGGCTGTGTGTCAGAGATCCACCTGAAGAAGAGGAGGAGAGCTGTGACGGAGCATCCAGAGAGCATCCACACACTGACGACGGGATAAGAGCTGTAAACAACACCAAAACCACGGACAGGTTGGACTTACAGAAGAACGGAGGACTTTAACACGTCAATCAATCGGAGGCCAACGGTTGAGTTATCTAACCGTGTGTGTGTGTGTTTTGACTCGGGAACAGTACTGTCCGTTCAGACAGATGAGGTGTGTGAGCCTGAACGTCTGATCGACACCTAGAGAAGGACCATGGAACACCAGGAGGAATGGAAGATGAACATTATTCATGCTAAAGAGAGGACCTTGAAACCATGGCAACAGGTTTCAGCTGAACGCGGCGGGCGGGTGAGGGGGTTTTGGTGTAGATAGTACTCTGCTATCTTTAGACTCGGTCCTTACGTTGAGCTCCCAGCTTGTTATTCTTCTTCAGACACACACACACACACACACACTTCCACACGTTTAGATCAGGGTTTGTCTTGAAGTATTTGTTCACGTTTAATCTTCCCCCAGACCACACACACGTCACAGGTCAACCTTTGTCACTCATCATCATCATCATCACCATCATCATCCCTATCCATAGTTGAGGACATACGGACAGTATCCTGAGTCTTGTGTGTCCCTGGAGTGAACGCTGTTTGTTGTCATTTTACTGGAGGAAGGCTTTTGAAATCTATTACCTATATGTGGCTCTGTCATAGGTCGAGAAGGATGAGACTCTTTGGACATTTTATCTACAGGGATGGACAGAGAGAGAGAGAATGTTCTGCGATACCACACAGAGCCCCCCAGCTGTTGATGTATCTATGACAAATAACGCCGTGTTACAGCACGGCCGGACCTCTTTATCAGAAATAAAGAATGTTGTATTTGAAAATACACCGTCTGTGTGTAGCAGCGATTTGCTGGTGTGTTGACAGCTGTGTCAGGATGTGAACTCTGAATCTGGGATCGTGCAGCTTGTTCTGCCCGTCCCTCAGTGCCAACCGGTGGCCTCACTGTGTCATTGTGTTGGAACGGAGTTAAACTCTCCGTGTTAAGTGCTTCTTCTCTCCCTCCTTCCTCTCTTGCTTTGTGTAGATGTGTACGCGTCCCCCCAGGAACCCTACACAACCACTCGCTGTGACTCAGTACGGTACATCGGGCACCTCAGGAACCCCAGGATGTTCAATAGAGCTCATTTTATTTGTGCCACCAAGCCCTGAGCTCCACACTGAGCCGGCGCTCCTCCGGCCTCCGTGGTGCGCGTGTTCAGGAGTGAGGAGTGTCTGCTTTTGCATAGCGAGTCCTGATTAGCACTCAGCGCTGCACGCCTGTACTCGCTTTTCAGCCGAACTCCACCAGCAGACACAGAGGGACGTCCAGGTGCTTCAGCAGATCGTGCAGGGTTTTTGAGGGGACAGAACAAACACTGCGTACCGAAGACATGATGTTTTGGGCGGCGTCGGGCTTCCTGCTGATCGGTGTCTTGGCTTCAGCGGTGAGAGGCACCGTGGAGAGAGAGCTGTCTCCGGAGTGCAGGGACTTTCTGTACATGGGCACTCCGCCGTCGGGCCTCGGCCACGACTCCCTGCGCTTCATCTGTCAGTGGTACAACAAGAAGCCGCGCTACGTGACGCTCTACAACACCGTGGATCGCATACCCTTCTACTCCGCCTACACCTTCAAGCGCTCGGACGGAGAGAAGTGTGTGGACGTGCCCTGGATGTACGAACCCCAGGTAATACTCCTTGGTTTAGCGGTGAACCCATAAATGAGCGGTCAGATCGGCGTGAATGTTTCAGTTTGTCCTCATCTGTCCCCGTTCCACAGCTCTCCACGTCCTGGGACACGGGCGAGATGCAGCCGTTCCCGAGCAATTACATGCACCTGAGTTTCAAAGACGCCCAGGCCGTTCTGGAGGACTACGCGAACGTTGTCCTCTACCAGCGTGGGACCCTCAACCCAGACGAACATCAGGCCGACTTCGACGACAAGGCCTCTACGTACACGTTGACCAACGTAGTGCCTCTGCTGCCCAGATTCAAAAGCAGAGTCTGGAACACCCAGCAGCACGTCGTCCGCAAACGCCTCACCAACTACTGTCGAGGAACAGCGTACGTGGTCACGGGAGTCACCACGTCTGGAAAGATGATCCGACAGGAAAACGCCAACCGCGTGGCCGTGCCCACCTACGTGTGGTCCGCTTACTGCTGCGTCGACTACGATCGCAATTCACCTTATAACGAACGCCACAAGTTCCCGGCCTTCGCTCACTACGGCCTCAACGAAGAGGAGACCAACCAGGTGTCTGAAATGTCTGTCCCGGAGCTGAAGGAGTTCCTCAGGAAGTCCACCTTTGTGGAGCAGAACTTTCAGATCTTCGTGAAGGACTGCGTCCCCAGCTGAAGAGGACTCCGTCGGTGCTCTTTTGCTGCCATTTGTTTGTGATTTACATCAACCGTTCTCCCCCATTAATGACACTACACACACACGTACTGACTCTACTTTGACTTTATAAAAATTGCCCTGTCTCGCCTAATTTTCAATAATAAAGCAGTGAACAGTGCTTGAACTCGTTTGTGAAGCTTCTTTCTTTCTGTCATATTCACTACAATATATTGTAAGAAGTATTTCTGCGATACTAAAGTCATTTCTCGTGTTCAGTCACAATAGTCAGAACCTGGACACCAAGGCCACACGGGGAACCCCCCCACACACGGGGTGTTCCCTCATTTTCATGCTCGCATTATATTTTTGCCTTCTGTTCACATTTCAAACATCCAGACGTTCAAATCCACTCCATTCATGTGTTCTTTGACACACACACACACACACACACAGCTAGTGTGTGTGTGTTCCCCATCAGCTGATGAGTGCTGAGGATGGGACTGGGGTTTCACCACATTCAGTTTGTCCCTCACCTGCTCTCCTCTTCTCTCTCTTTAGTGTATGTATGTATTTGGAGCCTTTGAGCGTGAGCAGCGTCAGTCTTTTCTCTGTAATACATTCTGATCTGAGAATGCTGCATTAATGATAACCTCCACCACCACACGACTTCTACACCAGTGGTACTTTGAATGAGTGGACACAGGTAAGTACCAGTCTCAGCTTTGAATATATGGAAAAGACTTTACAATGGGAGTCCACTTTGTTCAAACTGCACACGTGACATGAAGGGAAATAACGTGAGCCGTGATAAGGCTGGAATAGTGCGGGAGTTGGCTGCCAAACCTGAGGTAAAAGGTGGCAGAGAGGTCTAAAACCATCAAAGATCACCATGGTTCTGATATCCAAAAACAGAGCCGTACCCCTGGCCACCGTGGTGACCTTGCTGACCTGTGCACTGCAGCAGGGAACCGAGGCCGGAGTGGTGGAGGACTTCAACCATTCCGAGCGCTGTAAGGACTCTCTTTACTTGGGAACGCCACCACGGGGATACCTCAGCAACTCCTTGAAGAAGATCTGCCAGCGTTACAAGGACAAGCCGCGCTACGTCACCCTGTACGACCCCCACAAACACGTCCCCATCTACTCCGCCTACACCTTCAAGAAGTCTGACGGGGAGAAGAGGGTCGACTTCCCCTGGATGTTTGAGCCCCAGGTGAGATTTACAAACCTATCAGGACTTGACTTTTAACTGCAAATCTGAGTTTCAAACTTTTCTAGTAATTCTGTAAACCTGCTGCGTCTTGAGCATTTGGTGTTTGTAACGATACTTACTTGATACGATAGACTTTTTAGTACTCGAACTGTCGTAACCACCGTACCTGTAGTAGATCTACGTTTAACAAGGATTCCACTACACCAACGGGCAGAAGAAACATAATTCCTGAATAGATATTTCATCTGAGCCAACTCTACGAAGGCCAGTAGGAGCCCAGAGTGAGCCTTGATAAGACGCCTTTCTGCCTGTAAAACCGTAGCTCAACGTTGACTTAGGCAAAAGATGGATGTCTGACAAAAACACATTGTGCTGAATCTTCTGGAGATAAAATGTAAAAGAAAGAGATGAGGAGGTGTGACAGCACTGCAGAAACACATCTCTCTCTCTCTCTCTCTGTTTTCCCTTAACATCCTTGATTTTTGTTCCTTCTGGATCTAGCTGGCCTCAGAAAAGAGCAGCAGCAACATGGAGTCCTTCCCCCAGTCCTCCAACATGCACATGAACTTCGAGGACACCCAGGCTGTACTGGAGGACTACGCCGACGTGGTCAAATACGAACGCGTCCAGCTGAATCCCGACGAGCACCAGGCCGACCCCATGGACAAAGCCTCCACCTACACCCTGACCAACGTGGTGCCCCAGATCAGGGAGATGAACATGGGCCCCTGGGGTGAGCACCAGGAGGCCATCCGCAAACGCCTCAACAACTACTGCCGCGGCAAGGCCTACGTGGTCACCGGGGTCACCACCTCCGGGAACATGATCCGCCGCAACAACCTAGACCGCGTGGCTGTACCCGAGTACATGTGGTCGGCCTACTGCTGCACGGACTTTGACCAGAACGCACCTTACTTTGTGCGCTACAAATTCCCCGTCTTCGGTGCGTACGGTCTTAACGACCACGTCAACAACAACATGGTGGAAATCCCACTCAAGAATCTGGAGAAGTTCCTCAAGGGTAGGATGGACGTGGACAAGAACTTCCAGATCTTCTACAATGACTGTGTACCAGAAATGTGATGTCGTGTTGGTAATGATAATAAATAAGCATTCAAGTCCTTCGGAAAACTAGAAACCAGAGTGAATCAGCACGAGACCTTCCGAGGGTTTGGGCTCCTCGCAGTCAGGAGGGTATTCATTGGAATTGAATTGTGTTGTTGCAGAAAATAAAATAAGAAATTGATCGGTATCCGTTTCATTACATTCGTTACAATGTTTAGGGCCCAGTCACTTTAGATAAACCACATCGACTCACTGAGACAATGATTCCCAAACCACAGACACGAGGGCCAAAAGAACTTATCAGGATTTAATGGAAAATAAACTCTAGCATATACAAATCCAATGACATCGCACAAATCTAAGAGACGTGAGAAAACGTGGAGGGTGCGTTATAGTCACTGATCTCTACATCCACACGATGGCGATGTGACTCTTTGAACTGATACGCAGTCAGGATCGGTCACTGTTCTAGTCCATGCAGACTTATGAATCAGCATCAGGGGTACATGTTGAAGTGCTCCGTCTGGTCTGGGGCAGACACAGGTTGTAAAATGAAGAGCGGTCCAGAGATGACACCCTCCTCCACGACACCCAGCCTCGCCTCTGCAGCTCGGCCTTCTCCAAAGGACCACCGTCGTAATGAGGGTCCAGGACCAGCAGGTAGCTCCCCGTGTCCCCAGTGCAGACCCCTAAGATCCCTTTAGAGGAGCTGTCCCTCCCCCCTCCCATCATGACTGCAGAGCCCTGCTCCTGGAAGTGGCGGTGGAGCTGCTCCAGGGCCCCCTGCTCCAGCTCCGCTCCTCCACCCCTCAGGTGTACCATCTTACAGGCCACGCCATAGAAGTAGTCAAGCACCAGGCAGGCTTCGAACGTTCCCAGCCACTCCCTGGAACCCGAGAAGGACTCCGGCTTGTCCCCCATGGAGACCAGGGCGTCCTGGATTTCAGGGAGGCTGGGCGGGGGTCTGCGCCGGCCCTGGGGGGCGCACCGGTTGAGGCACAGCCAGGAAGCCATCGTCTGGACGGTGCGGTAGCCACACCCCCAACCCCTGTCATCTTCCCCGTCACAGCAGTAATGGTAATACAGATAGTCTCCCTTTATCATGGAGCATTTCACGGGATCTGAGACCGGGCTGGACAGACCAACATGGACGCCCTTCGATAAGGTTCTGACATCGGTACCTCCTCCGCTGGCGGCTCTTTCCTCTGTGAGTCCTGCCGGTGGGACCTCGCTCTCCATTGTCACAATTTAGACGCATTTGCCGAACCGCTGCAGCCACCGACCGCAGTGTTTACAGCGCGTGGTACGACCGTTTTCAACGTCCCCAGCCGTGCTCCCCACTGACCTGGGTTCCGCCTGCGTCGTTCCCACCTACGCTGCCTTCAGGGACTCTTCATCAACTCCAGCTTCACGCCAAATATCCATTCGAACCGTCAACTAAATGTTGTTTTATCGAGGAAGCGCGGCGGAATAAATATTCATTTTGTCCCAGTGGTGTCATGAGGAGTGAACTGTAAACGTTACGAGTACACTCAGAGAAACATGACCGTCAGGTTCTCTCCGTTTCAAACGAAATACTGCGATGTTTTGCCAGTTTTGTAAATTACACTTTTATTGAGCACGTGAATGTAACAATCACGTAAAAACATTGCAGTTTTTATCCTTTTGGACAAAATGGCGACGGTCATCAAATACACGCCGTGCGTGTTCTACACGCTGTCTTTTGTGATCATTTTGTGCCGCGCACACGTTGGACTTGAGTTAACTTGTGGTGACGTCGAGTTAAGAATACGCGCATCGCGGGACTTTTTCGAAGAGAGACGAATTCCGATGAAACCGGAAAACGTTCGACTGGGTCCGAACGCGACACGGAATCGATCCTGTAGAGCCGAGACAGGAGAGTCCGAGTCCGAGTCCGGACTGATCATCAGAACGCGAGTGAGACAGTGTGGGACCAGGGCCAGGGTGAGACAGAGACACTTTAACATGTCCAACTCAGGGGACACACGGGGCGTACGGTGTCTGTGTGTGTGTCTGTCTGTCTGTCTGTGTGTGTGTCTGTCTGTGTGTCTGTGTGTCTGTCTGTCTGTCTGTCTGTCTGTGTGTCTGTCACAATGCAAAGTGCAATATAATGGAAGGTAAGGTCAAAAACAACAACAGTTATAACAATAGAATCACATGACGTCATTTATTTCACTTCAGACAACAGTCAGATTGATGCGTTGTCCCTGACATTATCATGGCCCCTAAGACGAAGAGACGTCATCCCAAATAAAAAGCACCACGTCCCAGTGCCCAAAGCGTACCAGTCCACCAGGGCGTCAGCTGAGAACGGCGTCGGGCCGGGTTTAACTCCCGGGTCATCGTCCGGCACACGGCGAGCTGAAACCAGCAGATATTTAAAGAATGGAAGAGTCAGACAAT
>OMNV01000690.1:0-15139 GCA_900303265.1 Brotula barbata
AAGGCCTGAAGCAGCGGTGAGGTGAATTTCATCTGACTTCTTTCAGAAAACATTTTATCGCAACCGTCTTCTGCTCTGGAAAAACATATTTTAAATAGTTTAGTACGTAGTGATTAAATGTTATTCATGTACTGTTAAGTATATCACTCACATTTTACTCATCACAATTTATTTACTCTCAAATTTACTGAAAGACATCCTGTCACAACTATTTAATAACCAAATTTAAATGACCTCTTGCCAAAATTGCTTATGTTATGGATATTGAACGAGTCATTTTCAATTTTTCATTTCTAACTCCACAGCTAATTGGCCGTCCTCCACGCAAAATTGCTCATCAATTTCCATCAAAACTATGACGTTCCACTGCATGTACACGTGTGAGTGACAATTCTGTTGGCTTGTTGTGACACTAGTTATGTTATAAATGATAACAGAAAATGTCTTACAGTACAAGCAGAACAGAGGCTCGAAACTCCATCAGCATGTCCAAAGTCTGCTCCAAACTGAAGCGTGATAAGTTTTTCTGTAATGTGCGACAGACGACATAGAGGGGCTTTATGGAGAGAAGACAATCCAACAGAAATAACAGTCAACAGAGGTGAACCTGTGTGTGTGGTGTAGGGTGGGAGGTGAAAGGTCACTCACAAAATTCACCCGAAAGTCTCTGGAAAATGCAACTCCTGCAAAAGACCGACATGTTGTGTGTGAGGAAAAGAACTGAGATTAAACATCCCTGAGAGGAAAAGAGGGAGATAAAAGATGAACCTCCATCGGTGTGAAGAAGCCCTCGCTCTGAAAGGATGTGTGCCGACTGTTCAGACAGAGACGGGTTAGCAGACAGCAGCCTGAAATACATCAAAGGGTTCTTTGATTCAAGAGCCAACATGGAAAGTTAAACGGATGATTGCGTGGAATCGTGCTTTACCTCTCGACTGCTGTTTCATAAGTGTAAACTTTCTGTTTCTTCTCTTTTTGCTCCTGTTCAAACTGTACCATCTCCTCTATCCCCTGCCTGAGCAGTTTCACCATTTCTTTCTGCAAGGCAAAGGCAAAACACAATAAGGTGACAAAGAAAAACCACAGACGCCACTGGAAAGTGCTGCAGAGCTCTCTGTAGACTAAAAACAGAAATATCCAACATGAAGATCACTGTAGATAACTGAGGGATAGTAAAACTTCACCAAGAACCACTGCCACCACAAAGAGCTCCTCTGAAGAGAATGCTACTTGATTCTTGATATTTTTAAAACACTTAAAAAATCCACATTCATAGCAAACTAGATAACTAGAAATGTTTTTAAAATACCAGATGTCACTTAGAAGATGAAAACTCAGACAAAGCCAAACATTCACCAGTTGTTTTTTAAAGGGTGTTCTGTGTAGATTTATGAGGAAAAGTTCATTTAAAGCATTTCAGAATAAGGCTGTAACATAAAGAGTGAAGGCACTGCATCATACTTTAGAAGAGGAGGCACTCCCACTCAACGTTGGATACAAGATTGGACAAATAAATGTTTGTTACAACAAAACCAAAGTTGTGCACGGATACACAAAAAAAACAGTTTTGGTTGAAAAATTCACGGCCAAAGGAATCCATGTAATGTAAATTGTGGTTAAAAACTATTTCAGTGTTTCCATCAGGCTGACCAGCACCTGTACACAATATCCTGCTAACAATCAAACGGTTCACTGAAACAACTTTCCAACATTATTGATGAAACACATACAGAAAAAAAATATGATTTCCAAATTCAAATACATAACAAATGGGTTAGACTCTTATATTCAGAAATCATTTTAAAAATATCACACAACTCATTGTAATTTGATCAATATTTGGATCGGCATCTTTCATCCAGGCGTTGTTCATTCTTTACTGTATACTTGTATTTTTTTGCACTGTTAAGTCATATGTATCTTCATACTATGAATTATTTATAGATTTTCTTATCCTGGTATAATGCTACAAAGCATTTGTGGATTCTATAATGCACAATGACACATACATATCTGCATATATCCATTTGTCTCCGTATATCAGTCTGTGACAGGTGTACGCGTGTATAGTTTGTTGATTCATATTTTATATTCTTTCTTCTCTTATATCCTTATTCTACTTTTGTTTTGTCTTCACTGTATTTATCTCTCAGTCCTTGAGCTGCTGTAATGTGAATTTCCCCAATATGGAATCAACAAAGTTGATCTTTTCTTATCTTATCTTTAAAGTCTGGATAGAAACATCAATATCTTTTAGAAGGCTTTCTTTCATCCTGTCTATTAAGGGATTCTTTTTACAATGCAGCTTTTAAATGGCAGATAAAATTCAACATTAATGAAAAGAAAAAGTGCAAAAATTACTGGCTGAGAGAGGATTTAAAGATCTTTCCGTTATAGATTTTGACAGTTACATTACCGAATCTGTGGGAAAGAATCCGTAGGTGTCCAATAGTACGATGGCATCCACCATCTCAGGATACAGAGCACCGAACTGTGGAAAAGGACGATGTGAACAAAAGCACGATGACACACGGCGACATTCAACAAAGGACTAAAACAACATTTACCATCGCAGCAATTTCACCACCTGTAAATAAAAAGTAAATTATTATAGCAAAACACAGAAACATCCAACACATATATTGATTATGTTTACACAAACAGCTGTAACATAAACAGTCTGACATCACTCCACTCACCCATGCTGTGGCCAATGATGGAGCATTTCTTCCACTTGAGACCTGTGGGAGTAATTTCACAGATCATCTACCAAGCAGATTCAGATCACACAGAACGCATCTGATGCTGCTGGCATTTCTACAGCAAAGGGATTTTCATTGGCTGCATCATTTCAACAATCATTTCTTTAACTTTACAATGTCTGTGTTTCATAACGTTCAACATGTAGAGTAAATGCTCTGACTTTGCTGCAGTGGTTTAAACTGCCACACAGAGGCATTAAAGTCCTACACACCATCGACAGCTCTCCTTACATCTGCCACATACTCAAGAAGGTTGTAGAAGACTCCCGGAGGATGATGAGAAGAGAGACCATGACCTGCCAGGTCCATTGCCACATATCTGCATTCTGACAGCAGCAGAGACACAAGAGCTGAATCAGGAGCAGGATCATCTACAGTATTACAAGTCACGGGTCGATACACGCTGTCCCGGTTCAGAAGCTCTGACAAATGTCGCTGTCAAATCTGTAGAATGCAACCAGTGTACCAATAGAACCCCGAATGATAGATAGATGTGATTACCTCTGGGGAAGGGGTTGTTTTTGTTTTGTTTTGCGTTTACAGGATAACTCAAAAAAGATTTTTAGGAAGTTTTGTGCAAAGGTGTGTCAGTTATGTCACTTTAGTTATTGCAAGATTGGTCTTTTTCTTTCATTTTTTATGAATTTCAAAACTAGCACATTAGCTGTAATGGAAAAAAACAGCAGTGTATGTCCCAGAATAGACAATCAACAGGTGACATTCAGATAGCAGTTATATTTATCCGCGCACGCATGCAAGCTGAGTGCCTAGTAGGGCAACAAATGAGCAACTGCCACCGCCATGTTGTTCAGCTCACTGGAGATCGACCTTTGGAAGTCCATCCAAAGCAGTTTCATCTTTATTGATTCTGCGCACAAAATGTCAGCTTGACCGGAGTCTTTTGCTCCAGAATAAGGGTCTGCAGGTCTGCGTCACTGAACAACCCTTTAGTCATTCAGACGTTAAAAAAGTCAATTTATTTCTTTAGTCCAGCTAAAACCATACACATAAACACGTTAATCCGACTCGTGTCGAACTTAATCGATTTTCTCAAAGTCAGACTAACATAACCAGATATTGATTTTCTCAAAGTGGGACTAACATAACTAGATAATGCGGTTGCATATCGAAATAGTTAGCCATGTATACGTTTCATATCGGCCTGGGCGTTCTGCGGATGTTACGCAGGTTACAGCCGGCCCCATAGCTCTTAAAAAAAACAGAATTTGTATTTCTGCTGATGCTGAGGCACACATTCAAGTGAGGGTGTAAGAGTTTGAGTGTGTGACTCGACTGTTTACCCTTCCTTCCCCAGGACACAAATGGCTCACACAGAGGACACAAACTGAGATAACACTCTCACATTGTCTGGGAAATGGTGTTAATTATCGTAGGTGTGTCATCCATCTGGCTTGGCTTGACTCTCACCCTGTGGAACATTAATGACCATGACAAGGATCTCAGAGTGAAAGTAAAGACATCTCAGTGGTATTACAAGTAAATATTAACACAGTTCTCAGACAGGTGATTGAAGCCAGCACCGTGACCGTTTGCTCTGACAGGAAACAGGATCGGGGTTCGGTTGGTTTCCTCCTGAGGATAACACTTAATCCAAGAAACCTTTGGCTTGGATTACCTTTCGGTAAAAGGGGAATGAGAGTGTTGAACGTGCCACAGTTGTCAGCCCAGCCGTGCAGGCACATCACAGGACGTCCATGATCAGGACCCCAGACTTTACACCTCAGCTCTCCCCATGGAACTGGTAGAGAAATCTCTGGAGACGGTCACACAGAAAGAGCAGTTAATGCCATAAAGAGAATCAAATGGCAACAGCATATCCTCGTCCTCACACTTTACACAAGTTAAGTACAAGTAGACACTCCTTACTACATTATACACACACACTTCAATTTTAGTCTGTCACACGTGTACATGAATGAAATTAATAGGACTGCGATGTTCCGAAAATACACACAGAAGCGATGAGAGTTCCCCAGGACAGGTGCCTTTTCTGCAACTATGGCCTAAAGTGCTTGGGGAAAATAGCTTTACTGCCTAAATCAACACAGTCCATGTTTTCTCTGTCCGTGTCAATGTGCAAGAGTCCCTGAACATGAAGTGGTTTCTGAGCAGAAGAGCTTTTTTTGTTGTTGTTTGTTTTGCCAGATGAGACACAGTCATGCAAAAACTAAATAAATAATAAATTAATCAAATGAAATCTAAGCATTGTGTTATGTTGTGCTTGCTATGGATGAGCTGACGCCATTTTGTTGACCTATTCTTTAGTGGAGGAGCTGTCCCGTTTTGCACAACGCATAGAAATATGCTTTTTGAAAGGACTCATAATTTCTACAGATGTTATGACAAAAAAACTTTTTTAGCTATAACATTTTTGATTTCATTTAAAATTCATTATATTCTGGATGTTAGGTACCGTTTTACACAGATTTGCCTGGATTTAGAAACTTTCACATTTCAACTAGAACGTAAAATGATACTCAAGTGTCTGTGAAGACTTGCAGACTTGGTTTACTGAAATACTGATGGCTCCTTTACAGACTTTACGGTAATGTCGCCATTTTTTTTCCAAGTTTGCCTATCACTTGTCATTTTCTCATTTTTCTTACAAGTTTCACCTTAGCCACTTGTTCTCATTAGATGTAATTGAGGGGAAATTGTACACTCGCTTCCTTACCGAAACACTAACATAAATAATTTGTAATAATACAACGCCGAATGATACGCGGCTGGTTTCTTTCAAAAGAAATCGGCACCCTTTGATTTGACGTCCATTGGCGTTTACCTGTTTGTTTCATGACTAATGACGCGACAGAGCGCCTGACGATCCTCAAGCACGAAGCAGCAAACATGAGGCCACAATAAACACGTTTAACAAGAGCACGGTGTCTGAAAATAACTTTACGGTAACGTTAACGACGACGGGGCGAACCAGTCCAAACAGCGGTAAATCACGTGACGGAATGCATGGATTTTCTGTGCCCTCGGTAAAGACTAACAGGTAAGCAGTACTTATGGATGCCAAGTATGAAAAGAATGGTTAGTCATCACAAAGTAACGCAAAATCTTTGTCAACAAGAATTTTATTATAGTTAAAACAATTTCTAAGAAGAGATGGTGATGTTGAGGACATTTCACCTGTTTCAATTCATCTTAAGTCACTGAGTGACTTTACTGACTGAGATCACAGTCAGTCAGTGAAGAAACATTAATCAAAGTTACATACATTCACAAAAACAATCAGAACTATGAACAGAAAATTAAAGTTATCTACTCAGTTCCATACAGTTCAGTGTATTGCTGGTAGGTTTGTGCGTATAATGTTTAAACGTGAGTGAGACTAAAGCTCACAAACATCTTTTTCTAAAGAATTAAAAAGAATAAAACCCTATACTAACATTCAAATATGGTTAACAGTTAAGTGAACCTGGATTAAGTGAAAACATGGCATAAATTAGATGTGCTGCGTAACACTGCTTTTTCATTCATAGCCTTCTCTGTATTTACCCCCTCTGCTGCCTAATTTTAGAGGTCATGCATGAAGAAACAAACTTATGAGATATCCTGGAACTGCTAAAATATTAAAGGCGGGAGACTTTCTCAGAGTCCTGACCTGCCTTGGTGCATTCAACAGATTCCTCACAGGCTGCAGGTACAGGGTGAGACGTATAAGCCCCAAACTGCTAAATATATAAGCAGTCTGTTCAGCAACAACATCACAGAGCCAAGCCAGGAGACCAACAGTGCCAGACGTCTGAGAGGAAGCACAGACACACAGAGGCAGGAAAGCCGGAGTACCAGTCAGTGATCTCTGAATTTAGAGGTCTGGATGTCTTCTGTTTCCAGGACTCAGAGAAGTTTCTCAGTATTGTTTGCGTTCAACTCTCTCATCTAGGAAGCAGAGCTGGGGAGGGAGGTTTTTAATAACCAATTATCCCATTGTTTTTTATATGAAAAGAATAGGTCAGTATTCTAAGAAGAAGAAGAATTCTTAAGAATAGTATTTTATTTAAAAGCTTGAGCTATGATTATTTGTCCTAAATCTGGTGAATTAATACTTTTAAATTTAGTTTAGGGAACTTAAATTAGTCAGTAGTCACACTCAGCTGATATGCCGTCAAAGTTTTTTGATGCAGTTACAGCAAAATTATATGTCAAGTATTAATAAAGGATTATCGTATCCTATGGCAGGATGTAAGTGTGTGTGTGTGTGAAAAGCTTATAGCTTTGTCTGTATGTTCATTTGTCTGGCTGACTGTGAGAGAACTGTAGTCTGCAGGAAGTCAGAAATAGACGGAGCGACGACTTCAGGATTGTTCAGATGGACGTGATGGTTGCCAGGTACTCTCACCACCGTGCGCTGAAAGAGAGAGAGCAACAGAAATGGAGAGTGGGAGAATTACACAGACAGCTTTCTCATTTCACCTAACTGGCATGTCTTTGGGTTTTAGGAGGAAACCCACACAAACACAGAGTACATGCAAACACTGTATGGAGTGGTCCCAGGGAGCTCCGAACACACAACCTTGTTGCTGTGAGCTGACAGTACTCACCACCAAAGTGCTGCACCATGATGAAGTTCATTTGCAACAATGTCAAGGCATGGAATGAATAGGATTCTACCATTTTGCCTAATCTAGGCCTATTACACAGATTAATCAAACTGTGTTCAGCATGTCAAAACATAGCACAAATCAGAATCTGAAGAATAAAAACCCTCAGAATGCAGAGATGTCCCAATTCCACATCCCTAACCATCTTCTCCAGAACCTACACGTGAAATGATTCCTGCTCCTTTTGTCTTGCTAAATTGCATATGCACCGACTCTACTCTGAATGCAGAGCTGCAACATCAGCAACCAAGCATAAACCATCATCATGGTAAAACTGCAGGCTTTTTGGGACCACTGATGGGGCATCAGTTTCTAATTACGGTCTCCAACAAGGCCGGAGACCTTAATTAGAAACATACCGATGATTCACTCTCCTTTTCTCTTCCTCATCAGCTCATTCGACCAAGCACCAGTATGTAGGTCAATATTGAGGTTCCGAGCTATAAAAATTTCTGCAGCCTCTGAAATTTTGATCTTGTACCTGAGCACTACAGTTGCGTCTTTCTCTACAAGGTGCAATTACCCACAGACTCTGAAAACAAACTCACCTTTCTGTCCATGTGGGCCTGGAGAAGTTCTGGTTTGGGGTATAGTTTTTTCATGCCTTCTTCTGCTCTGGAAATACAAAAATGATTGTGCACACTTTTAGTAAGGATCAGTACAACACAATATGGCATGGAAAAAACTTAAGGGAAACAAGTATTCTACGAAAAAAGTGAGAAGGAAATATCTTAACATTATCAGTAGGACAGAGGATTCTATCTTCGCCTGCATCTCCAAACACTGCTCCATAGTCAAACGAAGTATATTTTTCTGAAAGAATTAAACAATCATACATTGTAAGTTTCAAGTGAATGAAACACGTTTGGTGAAAATAAATGGTTAACAAACAGATGAGCGGTTCTGCAGTGACTTACATGGTTAATACGAAAGTCTCTGGAGAAGACAACACCTGAAAGACAAAATCCAGAGGACCATCATCAGATAAAAAGCAAAGCATAGAGAGATTCTACAGCAAGTGCACAAGCCGAGGGGAGAGGAGAGAAAGACATACCTCCATCGACTGGGACAACACCTCGTTCTAAAAGAATGTGCGCCGTTTGCTCAGTCAGAGACGGGTTTGCAGACAGCAGCCTGTAAGAAAAGAAATGCACAGTTTATCTTTCAAACCAGACGGATGTACTGGACGAGTGGACGTTTAGTAGCCTTTTCAAAACACTGAAATTAAATATTAACCTCTCTGTTGCCTTCTCATAGGTGTAGACTTTCTCCATCCTCTGATCTTTCTCACTCTCATACTGTAGAGTCTCTTCTATCCCCTGCCTCAGCAAACTGGGGATTTCTTTCTGTGAGGAAAAAAAAATGAAAGAAACAATGAGGCAACAAAGTGAAAACTACAGACCGGCACAGAAAGAACCGCACAACTCTCTGTGGAATACTCAGAAGATAATGGAGACGCGACATAGTAATATTTTTCCACTAGATGCTGTGGCATTGTGATTTAATATTCCATTTTCTTAGCAGATAATTTAACCTAACAGCCAGCTTCAGAATTCCACAAGTGAGCATTACTTTGCAAAATTTAAAGGCTTTCAAACTGTGAACCGAACGTTCTTCGAATCATTTGATTGGATATCGACACATGAGCATAAAGGAAGACAACGCAATTCAAACACGTCAGTATTATGTTTCAAAATGAACTGTAGTGAAATCTGATTGCAAGACTTGCTTACAGGTGTAATAACTTGTGGAGAAGGATAACTGTCAAAAATTGCACGTTTCCAAAATGTGAATTACATGTACAAATTTACAGATGAGAGAAGACAGCAGCAGGTCAGTGGGCATCATCTGTTGAGCCGAAGATTTGATTGACAGTTGGTGTATCTGAAGTACTCTAAGAAGTACGCATATCAGTGCTAGTAGTAACAGTTGCATCAGCAGTACCAGTAAACAAGTTTGTAGTAAAGGTCGAAGACCTATTCGGAAAGTTGCTGCGCTTCTGCCCACATTGGAAGGAGAGCCTGCCATCAAGGAGGGAAGGGGATGGTATGTGTGTGTCTTTGTAATCTTGCAATTACTTATAAACAACTGTCGCTACTGCGGACCTTGATATGGACTTGGCCGCCCCCCTGCAGCCATAAGTGCCAACACTCCTCTGAGTCAGGCTTTCCACAACAGTGTGTCTGTGGGAATTTGTGCCTATTCAATCAAAAGAGCATTTTTGAGGGCAGGTGCAGATGTCAGAAGGCCTGGTATGGAAAAATTGTCATCCTACCGCATCTGTAGGTAAGAATCCATAGGAGTCCAACATTATAACAGCATCAATCATCTCTGGGAACAGAGCACTCATCTGTGGAAAACACAACATGGATCAAACAATGATGCCATAAATGGACAAAACATTTCATGTATTGTGTGAATGTGGGAAAACATACAGCTCACAGACAGTTATGACACTTTATTTACCATTCCAGCAATATTGCCACCTAGGGAAAAAAGGGGGAAAAGATTAGACAAAGCACACCACAAACCTTTATAAAACATTTAAAAAGGAAAAAAAATAATAACATTGGATACATATGGCTTAGCTATATGACTAACTTCCTTGTGTAATTATGTACTGTATGTGCTGTATGTATTGTATGTATCATATGTAACGATATCATGGCATATGTATGCCCTAATTTTAAGATGATCTCATAGCTTTCTGGACAAGGCAGTATATTCATGGAGATTTTTTAAATAATATTTTAATAATGGCTTGCATGAATGCACTGCGCCTCTGTGTAACTGATTTAATTCTGCATTTATGTTCCACTCACCCATACTGTGGCCAATAATGGAGAATTTCTTCCACTGAAGAGCTGCGGGAGTAATTTCACAGATCATCTACCAAGGAGGTTCACAATTCGTTCACTAAACGCATCTTATTTTGGTGAACAACACGTTGACAAAATTACTGGTACACTTAAGTTGCCATAGAGTATCACGTATAATATTATTTGCTGGCTTCCAAAGTTATGCACTTTCTTGAGCTCACACACCTTTGACAACTCTGCATAAATCAGTCACATATGAAGGAATGTTATAGAGGGTTCCAAGAGGACGATGGAAGGACAGGCCATGACCAGGCAGGTCTACGGCTACGTATCGGCACTCTGTAGAGAGAGGGAAAGAGACGGACATCCCATTTTACTGAAAGCAATATTATGGCTTTTAGAAAATGGCTCAACTTTCTGAGCAAGTGAGCATAATTATAGACAATGGTGAACAAAAACAGAGAGATGAAACAGAGGTTTAACAAACAGAGAAAAACAACACACTGACACTCTCATTCACACCTACAAGCAATTTAGAGATTCCAGTTCATCTGATTTGACTGTCTTTGGACGTAGACAAGGGGAGAGCATGCTAACTCCACACAGAAAGGCCCAACATGGTCCAAGCTGGATTTGAACCCAGGACCTTTTAACTCTGAAGTGACAGATGTTAACTGTGTCTCTCTATTTGATTATTTGTTTGTCTGTTTGTTTCTATGGCGTAATATCACATCCAATGACTCAAAGGTCTTCACAGGCCCACACATCAGAACAGCATAAAGACCTCTAAGAAGGAAGAAGAAAAATCCCTTCACACGCATAGGGGTTGAGGAAGAAACCTTGGATTGGCTTGAAAGTTACAACACCACATCGTAAATAAAATGGCTCAGGGGAATTAAATTTTTCTTTTGGGGTGATCCTGAAACGGAAAAAGTGTCATCCTGATTCTGCAAACCAGGCAATAAAATGCAAAGAATTTCCAATCGATCTTGCTGGTCACCCAAGATCATAAATTACTTCTGCATGCATCGGCAGCTGGCATCCCATAATACCTTTACAAAATGTACTGCAGCCAAACAGATCTAATATGGGGCAGCGTGTCTAAAGGGTCTCACTGATTAGTGGTCTCAAGGTCTGCCTGTCAGGTGCAAAGTCTGTGTTTTGATGAGATTAATATGTAAATGGTGTAAACTACACTGATGTGTCCAGATGAGCAGTCCAGGTACTGGGAAGTGTGCCATGTGGGAAGTGATTTGTGAAGGCGCATTTCATTTAAGTGGAGTGCAAAGTAAGTTTGGCCGCTTTTACACTACACAGTTCAAGTGATCCAAGTCAGATCTTTTTCCTCCCCATGTGGCACAGATTGAATATATATCATGAACAAGTAAGCAGGAAAAATATTCTCTCATCTTTTTCAGGCCCCATTCATAAGTGGAAATAAATCTGATATGAATCTGATATCTGCCAATACATCTGTCGTCTAAGTGGACAGTTTGGATGCGTACATCACTGAAAATGCAACAATTAGAATTTTAATGAGGAAAATGCACCCATTAGCAATGAATGCAGCT
Source organism: Brotula barbata (assembly GCA_900303265.1). NCBI lineage: Eukaryota > Metazoa > Chordata > Actinopteri > Ophidiiformes > Ophidiidae > Brotula > Brotula barbata. The sequence goes on from OMNV01000690.1 coordinate 11,784, forward strand.
GACGCATCTCAATTCAATAATTAGTGGGTGTCCAAATACTTTTCCAAAATGCTTTGATGAAGAACAAAAAGATTCTGAAAGGCTGCGGTACGTGTTACATGATTATGCTGGTCATTTGCATTTAATAAATGACTGAGGAAAATTACCCAAGATAATTCAGTTTGAGGGCTAATGAACATCTCTTACATCCTTCAAAGTTGAAGAGATAAGCCCTGGATTCAAATTTCTGTAGTGTAAATGCAGCCTATGAAAATGATGCATAAAGTCTGTGATCTTTGAGCCTTTAATATGAAGCAAGCAGTTTAATCATTTATCTTTGTAGGAGTGCCCAGTCTCAAGCGTCACTTACTATGTGTGTAAAGAGTAACTGTGCATTTACTGTAGAATAAATATGCAGCATGTGAGAGCAGGGGAAAGAGATGTAAGTTTGGTGTTCAGCTGTTTGGGTTTTATATTAATTCTTAATTGTGGGATATGTTGTAGGTGTGTGATTTTGTGTTTTTTATACATTTTGCTTGCTCCTTTCAGCCAGAGAAGCACTGTCTTGGTCTGAGATTTTTGTACTCCATTCTAAGCCTACATTTGTTTGTGCAAGGTGTTTGAGATCTTAATGTGCAGAGTTGGACAGCTAACATGCCCCTTTAGCCAACACTTAAATTTTAATATTTTGTGCAATAAAAATTACTATTTTTAATCTAATTTGGGGTTCTGCCTGTTTCTTCCTTACTCAAAGATTGGGGAAACTCCAGTCCTCAGTCTGGCCTGGATACATGAAAAACATATTTGAAGAAATCTGTGTCACACAATAATTTGCAAGTTGGCTTTGTGGAACGAGTCTTACAATATTTGGTTGCATTCCGAGGGAGAGGGGAGTGCAACATACAAATAAACTTATTCGTTCATTACCTTTCGGTAGAAGGGGGATGAGGGTGTTGAATGTGCCACAGTTATCAGCCCAACCGTGCAGGCACAACACAGGGCGACCACAGTCAGGACCCCAGACCTTCCCTCTTATGTCTCCCCATGGGACCGGTACAATGAGCTCTGAGACTGGACACACACAAAGGCCAGCCTCAGTCTTATACATGACGCATATACATTTACACAACACAAGCTTCATCCCAAACTAAACGAAGATGTCAAAAATTGTGGAAAATGCGCTGCAAAAACTTAAACTCAAACCACAACAGAGATGTTTCCGTTGTTTTTAGGACGACATATGGAGTACCTGCTTGTTTCACCGCGCTGGACATTAAGTTTCTGGCACTTTTCAAGGTCTGCATCATCTTCAAGATCACTACTTATCAGCTAACATATTACAATAATAAACAATCCCGGAAAACACACACATAACCTCGAACAGTACCTTTCGACATTCGGCGTGCTTTTCCGGGCAAGTGACACCACTCGAAGATACCATAGGATGAAGGGATATCTGTGGTACAGCCTGGACCAATGACAGGGAGAGGGGGCGGGCCTTACTTTCCACCCATTGTGATAATAACAGTGACCAGCAGGGGGCTGTCACGGGGGGTGGGACTGTTCACCAGCACTTGTGTAGCACATAAATTAACAAGGATCAAATTGATTATTACGTTAAAAACTCAAGATTATATGTATATATACATATATGTATATATATATAAATTCTGTAAATAATTATTTAACATTGATTCATATATCCACATTTTGACCTTTTAGATCTTCATCAGTTTTATGTAGTAAAATGCACAAAGTTTCCAAAGACACCAAATATATCAGGATGCATGAAAAATGTTGTAGCTCGACATTTAATTGTACAAGTGTCTTCTTTAATTCAAATAATTCTCATGGTTCTGTGATGAATATGTAAAAAATTAGAGAACATTAAATAAGACAGTGCAAAACAGGGGAAATATGCATTTTAGCGACAGGGTAGCTCCATAAGCACTGGTAAATTATTTAGTAAAGGAGTCTACTTTAAAACAGTTCAAGATCTTTTAAAGGATTTGGGGTACATTTCATAGGCCTTTCACATTAATAAGAAATAGATAATTTAGTATACTATGTAGACAAACCTTAGAAATCTTTCTAAAAATCCATTATTATGGCTATTTTAATTTGCCATAAAATTATCTTAATTCCATATGTGTTGAATATCTTTTTACACAGATATCACCAAAATGCATCCCAGTGTAATTAATGACTTCATAAACTTTTGCTTTTCACAATGCATTAAAACAAACCTTCATGAAGAGGGGCCCGTTGGGAGTTACCTCCCAGTTATTAAAGATACAGTGGCCTAAATGCTGAATATGGACTGGGGTTATTTCAGGATCTAAAAAAGTGACGTGATTCATGTTTTGTTGTCCTGAACTGCATTGGCAACAGTGCCACTATCCTGAAGTCATTATTGCTATTTTATTTACATACTATTATATTGCATAACCAACAGATAGCTCCAAAGTTTAATGTTCATCAGCTATAACAAACATGTAACAGTGAAACTGTACCAAAGGTAACTCAAGGGGCTCGTTCAGCAAAACTTTGTCCTTTATATTTACATGGTATGGACAAATGTGAGAAAAGCGCAGAGAAGGGACACTGATAACCAGAGTCAAATTGTGTGTATGTGTGAGCATACTTGGCTTATAAAGCTGATTCAAATTCTGAACTTCATTTGTGTGTTGTATTCTATCAACAAAAGACTGCATGACTAAAAAATACTGAAATATCCGACTGTAAGAAATGTATTAGAACACGAATGTAGTTCATTTAGTGGATAGCCAACGTTGTCTTTGGTAGACTGAAACAAATACACAGCAGATTTCAATCTGCAGAGTTTCTCAGTATTCCAGTAAACAGGAGCTATGGATTACACAGAAAACAGAGAAATAACACCAATCATGCTATTCTGAAGCCTACTTAAGTATGTCTTAATCCATAATTCATAAATCATGTATTAGAAGATTTTTGTGCTGTGCTGTAACCCAGGAATGCTTTTGTTTTGTGATTCTTCAGGAGTTACTATATTGTCTCGTGAGTATAATATAAAGTAATGCCGATATTTTTGTGTGATGCCGTTCAGTGCATTGCTGGTATCGTGAACAATCTTTAAATGCACACTTCAGACCAGTCCCTCTAGGTTTAGGTGGTTCAAAAATATGACTAAAAGGAAAAATGTGCTCAAAATGTACAAATTTCCTCCTGAGATCTCAGCTTCATTTAAAAGTTTTGCTGTCCTCAAATCAGAGTCAATACAGACAGCGTCCCTCTTATCCTACTAACTACACACACACTCATACACACCCTGACCTAACTGTACTTCTCTTTCACATTTCCTTTTTGCACATCAACAGGACAAATGAAGGCTCTGT
>OMNV01000690.1:15237-95041 GCA_900303265.1 Brotula barbata
AGAGGGAGGCAATATAAAATGCACCTTCGGGGGAAGGTCAGGACAAAAACAATCTGGATTTTGGACATCTTTACTGGTAGGTTCTGTATTTTAATACTTTGATTATTCACCTTTTATTGATTTCATTTATAATATTTTGTACATTTTAAAAGTGACTGGAATTGAGAATTAAGTCAAAATATATGACATGGCTAAATAAAAAAATGAAAATGAATTTGTATTAGCAAATTTTGAATGATAGGAGCTCAGCCGCCCACTGAATTAACAGAGACTATCTTATATCCAGTATCCATTTTATTTGTCACTTTCCAATTTATTCATCCGCATATGACAAATTAAAGAGCATAAAAACCAATAGCGCATTTATCCAATGAGGGCAGCTAAAGTTATGCATCTCACTTTTCTAGTTATGAGTTCTGCTTTGCCCTTCAACAAAGGGCTCTTCACCAGACGTTCTACTTTATTTAAAACATTCATCCTCATCCTTATTTACTGTGACAATATCCTATGGTTCTGCCTCTGTAAATCTGACAAATCTTTATTCAGTCATTCTTGTCACAATGTTGGCTTATATTTCTACAATCTAAGTTTTTTAATGTTAAACAGCTGTATCTGTCTGACCTTCAGATCATGGCTGACTTCGATGCGGTTCTGAAATTTTGGGGTCCAGTGGAGAAGGACTACACCACCAATGGAGGCCTGGTGCTGACTCGGTTGGTGGCTCTGAGAGAACAAAAGCACTCTTGTCTTGTGCAACAGGTGATGTCTTCTCTCTGGTGAATTCTCTTCTTTCCCCTCGCCTTTAGTTTATTCAAAGAGCATCCAGAAACCCAGCAGCTGTTCCCACGGTTTGCCGCGATACCTCAGGGGGAACTGGCTGGAAACGCTGCTGTTGCTGAACATGGTGCAGTTGTGCTGACGAAACTTGGAGAGTTGTTGAGGGCCAGAGGCAACCACGACACCATCCTCAAGACCTTTTCCAACAACCATGCCAATAAGCACAAGGTCAAAATTGGAAACTTCAAGGTGAGGTTGTTTTACTTGGTCAGAGTGATTTTTTTTTCCTGCAGAAAGCCCAAATATTATGCACCTAAAATCTGGAATAATAGAGACTTACACTGAAAAGTCTGTGATAAGTGAAATGTTTGGAATAATCATGAAAGGATGTGAATGACCACAAGATGCCAGATCAGGAAAATTCTTGATGAATTATAAATACCTGGAAAGTCAGGAATAATCACAGGAAATCCGGACTAAGCCCCAAAGTCTGAAAAAACGTTTTGGAGCTACTCTAAATAACCTTGAATGTCCAAATAAACGTGAATAATTCACAACTTTTAGCTCAAAGTGTTGAAAAATCAGTGGACTACTACTATTATTAAATCATCATTTCATGCTGACTGGTTTTATATGTGAAATTAAAAAAATGTTCTGATTATTCTGGAACTATGAAGGTCAGCATGTTCCTGACTGTGTTGCATCTGTTTGTTTGTCTTTCAGTTAATCACAGAGATTGTTGTTAAGGTGATGGAGGAGAAGGCGGGGCTTGATGCACCTGGGCAGCAGGCCCTGAGGAACGTGATGGCAGCCATCATTTCTGACATTGAGACCAACTACAAAGCCCTTGGCTTCAATGAATAAACTTCCAGTTCATTGTCAGTTACACTGTCCAATTTTTAGAGTAGAGAGGACAAGAACAGTCAAAAGAAATCTTATTTTCTGTAAGTGCACATAGGAACATTAGGGGACTCCAGGCAGAAGGTGGACAAGCTGACAGGAACGATCGTGACTTAAAATATTCAGCATTCATTCAGAAATCTTCATCATATACCTACCAATGCTTGAGAGGATCAAATAATTAATCTTTCCTGAAGAAAAAAACATTTAAAAAAAGCAGGAACCGCTGGATATCTTTTAGAGACTACATCTGAATTATCAAAATTTGTGTTGTTATTAAATGAAGTATTTGTAATCAGGTGGCGTGATTTGTAATTTTTTTAAAAGAAAAGATGCTACAATGCAATCCTGACAGTACCTGATCCTGTTGTTTCTACTCCCTGTACTCTCTGTAACTGCTTAGTAATAAAAGTTGTATATTCATGAAATTTGTTAATCTTTCTTGGACAGAGAATATAACCTTAAACATAATGTGATCAGTGTCACATATTACCAAATAAATCAAATAAATGACCACTTGGCTCACTATTTTTCAATCACCTCCACTGATTCATTGATTTAGAACAGGCACACAGACAGGCACTCGATGATGAAGCCACAGCGATTGCATTTTGATCGTAGTGCGTATCCTGGATCTTCCGCTCCTGTTTCCTCTGTAATGAGTGACTGTTTGAATGTGGTAACAAATCACAAATAAAACCAAGTGTTGATCATTGGATACAATGATAGAAAGGAACTCGACGCTAAAATTACAGGTAGTCGCAAGGCAAACAGCTCTGATAACACACCAGTCGCTACTCAAGTACCAGCACTAACAGACACTCACACACACACACACACACACACACACACACACACTGACACAGACAAATGCACACACGCACACATGAATAACAGTGAATACTTGACACACGCGCTGTCACCACAGACCTACGCTGACTGTATTATCTTTCAAACTTTCATTCCATTCTTAGCCATCCAACTGCTACGGTCATGACCTTTCACAGGTCAGCAGAGCATGTGAGTCCACTGGCCTGATACGGGTGTCAAAACATGTTGCCACGGAAAACAGTCGGTGTCCAGTGCGTGAGTGAAATTGTAATATTATTAAACAACAAATAAAAAGGAAGCATTCTCTCACAAAATCAAGTATATGATAATGACAAAATATACAAAGCTAAACTAACAACTTGTTGAGTACTCTGCATTTACTGAACCTAATAACTTAATCCATTAAGCAGAGGTAAATGTGCTTAACTCAGTGTCCAACAAAGTTAAATGAAAAGTCTCAGCCTTGTGCATGTTGTGATTCTCATGGACTCCTAGTGCCGAGCCACCGGTGTCTGATGACTGCTGATAGAGTGGAGGACGTGACAAAAAGTTGTTGGGCAACTTTCGGTCTTGAAACCAGCAATCCTAATCCATTCGACCATCACTCACACACCATGACAAAAACAGAGAGAATTCCAGATTCAGAGAGGATTGCGCAATCAATGATCCTCTTACACACCCTAAAATGATAAAATGAAATGAAGAGGCCTGACTTCAGTGTGGAATAACACATGTATAACAAGTATTGTGTCATAAGATACGTTACGATACAAAACAATACGATATGATACAACACGATAAGATACGGTACAATACAATACGGTATGATACGATACGTACAATACGATACGTACAATACGATACGGTATGATACGTACGATACGATACGGTACCATACGATACGGTATGATACGTACGATACGATACGGTACCATACGATACGGTATGATACGATACAGTACCACACGATACAGTACCGTACGATACGTATGATACGATACGGTATGATACGATACGGTATGATACGATACGGTATGATACGTACCATACGATACGTACCATACGATACGTACGATACGCGACAATACGATGCGCTACAATATGCTACCCTGCAATATGATACAATATGGTGAGATGCGATACAATATGATATGATACAATACGATACGGTACAATACGATACAATATGATATAATGAGGTGCACCAATGAACCGTCTCAGGTCGGTTTGGTTTTTATCTATTGGTAAAGTAATCCTGACCTTTTTTGTCCCTTGTTTTTTCTTGCTGTTCTATCTTAGTTTTCTATTATAAAGACTGCATTCTGTAAACCATTTGTGCTCTGCCTCCTATTCAGCCCAAACTCTTGGAGCCTAATTTGCGTCATCAAATCCCCCCATTTTACTGCCTTCCATTCTCTTTTCCTGAATAATGGAGTGTCTGGCTCGAGTAGGCCTGTTCTCGGGTTCCTCGTTTGGCCAGAACCAACTCCCTCATGGCCTGAGATGGTGACATGCAAATGGATCCTTCGGTAGCTCTGGCTTTCCAGATGCTTCTTTTGGTACCAAAGTGGTTGTTTAAGGCTGCAATCCTCTGTGAGTTCCTTCTTGATATCTTCAGGAGCATTCTCCTCTCTGGATTCGATGATATCATTCCTTCTTTTCTTCTTCTTCTTTCTTCTGTCTTAATGTTGTTCATTCATGTTGTTGTGTTTGGCACATCATGGCCACCGTATTCTCTTCATCCTTTCTCTTCCTTTCCCCCTCGGGCTCCTTGCTCGTCTCACCCTCGCAGGTACAGTATCACTCCATCCCTCTCTACCACTCTTTCATTCTTTCACACCGTAGAGTCTCATCCTTCTCGACAAGGACATGACAGCTATGGCGTCTCTTGTTGGCATATTTGATATATCTTGAAATATTCAGTGACTTTTCATCCCATTCAAATTCAGTGGAAAAATCTTCACACAGATGTATTACTGCATACTTTCATCTACGAAGGCCTTTCATATATCAAAAAATTCTGAATTTTCAGGACATGATGGTCATGTCTTTAGGTGTTGGTAGCTTTTATCAATAAATTTTGAAATGTCCAGGATGTCAGCCCATTCAAATGAAATGGGAAAAATCTTCAAACATCCTTCAGACAATGTCAACGCTAAACTTTTCTAACTTCAACTTACAATCAGCTAATGACACCATTTTAACACTTTGTGGCTCTCCAGACTTTAAACTTTAAGCCAAGAATCCAGCCTTTCAAAATATTTCTGCATTAATTCTTGGAATTTCAGCCTCTATTTTAGATTTCAAATCCTCAAAATTTTCAGCCTCAGAAAGACAAGGTCACAAAATAGAGATGACAGATGCTGTCTTTCCCAAAATCAATCAATTAAGAAAAATACAAAAAAATCCAGATTTTCATATGTTTTCAAAATCTCTGGTCTTTGAAACATAATTATGGTTCCATATACTTTGGTGACAAATGTCAACTTCAAAATAATCAGCAGTTAGAACATACAGTTCAACAGAATTTTAACATATTTTAGACTTTTTGAAATAAAAACTTTGACCTTTTAAATGTGTTTTTTTTTTAGCATTATTGACATTTTCCCTGTAAAAACAAACTGGAAAAAAAATTATCTTCAAACCTTCTCTTCCTTGCCTACAAAAGTCATTTTACCTCAAAAAACCTTAAATGTTTTATTCTTGCAAACTGTCAGTGCTCACCTCACAGTTTCTTAGGAAACTGCAATTTCTAATTATTATGTTTTTTTTTCTTTGCTTCAGCCCACTGCCCAGTGTTGCCTTACAACAGACCTGGGCATTGTACGGTCCGCGGACCGGATCCGGTCCGCATGATTATTCTCTCTGGCGCGGGAGGTTGAAGACAAACCACACCATTTTACTTAGGAAGATTTAAAAAAATCAAATTAAATGACGTAAATTGTGTTTTATTTTGAAACGCTTGTGTGAAATGAGTGTTCTTCCTCCTGACATGGTTGATTGACGTGACTGATGTCTGAACTCGTAGGATCGTGGGTCCTCAGTTTGTTGAGGTGGAGGTGCAAACTGGAGTCCGCCGTTACAAATGAGCGCTGACCACCGGAAGGTTAATTCCGGTCGAGTTGAAGAAGTCACGGACTTATTTACGGTGGCTGACGTCACGTTTGCTTTGTTTGCAACGAACATGTTGCTCCGTTAAAAGACGACAACTGAGATTTCAGTCCGAGACAAAACACGCAAAAAAACACGGAAATCTGTCCGAATGTGGAGGTGACAATCCACGGCGAAATATCAAAACAAACTCTGTTTTCATTCGAAAACAGTAAAATATGCCTACGTGTGTGTGTCAGGAGATATTGTACCGGGTATAATTGTTTTTCTTGATGCCTGTTAAGCAGCTCACTATCCTTGTCAAAGATAAAACGTTGGATCACTTCTTTAATATTTTCAAAGACTCCTCTATAATTTAATGTTCATATTAAGATGCTATTTGTATTGATTTTTAAATATATATGTATATATATATATACATATACTGTATATAAATATAATAAATACTGAACAGGCGAGTAAATGCACAGTATATTTTCTACAATCTAATCTAGTGGTAAATTTACAGTTATGGTTTGGCAAAAATTAGTTTGGCCCACGGCAACAATCTGTGCTTCTCATTTGGCTTCCTAGGAAAAATAATCGCCCACCCCTGCCCCACAGTCCGCGGGTCCTAGGTTTGAATCCCGTGCTAGCCTTGGTCGCTCTGTCATTTTCTTCCTGCTCTCACACGGGTTCCTGTATGAAGTGTGGGACAAATAAAGACAGTTTATAATAAGACACACTTTGTCTGGCCCTGCTCTCAAGCATTACATTCTTTGATGTCTGCATCATGAAATAGTCTTGAGTGTGTATGTACGATTAACTTCCCAGGAGAATCCACTTTATATTCAAACCCAGTCGGTATCACAATGTAGTTTGTGTTCATCATTGTCACAGCAGCAAATGCATGTGTGTAACGAAAAACATTCAAGATGGCTCTGTTCCATGTAATCGTATCAGCAGCTGACCCCATGGCTGCTGTTATTCATGTTATAATCTGCCCTTGTGCTTTAGAACATACAGTAAAAGTATTTTCTAAATTCAGTAAATGGTAAATAGACTGCGTTCATTCCCATAGCGCTTTTATCCAAATTTGCAATACGCTGTTGGGTAAAAAGAATGAACCCTCATTAGACTAAGGACATCACATTCCAGCCCTCATGATTCTAGGAAGCCCTGATCTCACAAAGATAATTTGTACTATCACCACTTAGCTGTTTGTGATAGTTGCCATGATGATAAGATATTATTGGCGTGTGTGAGCATGTTTACACAAGGCCTGAGTGCATGTAGACGTGCTCACAGGCACAGTGCTTCTGGTCACGTTGTTGCCTGTAAACGTGACGCAGTGCAAGTATCAGCTGATCCTGAATGGAAATGAACGATCGAAGGTCTTTGGTGTGAAACGTTACCGTTGAGGGGAGAGTTAATAGTTTTGTTTGGATTGCATGCTGTATTTTATACATTTATGCATTTCTCAATGTCAATGTCTGTTGTTGCAGTGCTGATTTGACAGAAATGAACAAGATATACATCCCAAAATGTGTAACAAGTTACGATTATGAAAGTACTACTGATCATTATTATTATTGCCAGCATTTGCATAGCAGAATTGCTAGAGAGGAAGTTGATTTTAAACCAATTTACTGAAATCAAATAAACAGTAGAGTACAACAGGGAAAAGTCTTTTGGCGATCAATAATCACCAACGGTGAGGGTAAAACTGCAGAGGTGGATGGATGAAATGTGGCTTGGAGCAAAACTCCTGTAGATTTCATTTGGCAGAGCCAGAGGCTGATTTGCTCTCTGGAATTGGCTCTGATGAATATTGGAGGAGGGAAGGATATGGGGACTGTCGCTGAAATCTGTTGGTGAGAAGAATATGAGACAAGTCTGCAGAGTTTTGCCCTTTGTCTTTATTACAAAAGAAGAAGTCTGAGTCTCACGAGAGGTCAGCAGTTCACAGATTAACTGACCACGACGAAGTGTGAAGAGAGATTATAGAGTCAAGGAACAGACAGAGTAGAACGGTGTTATCTGTTTATGTTGAGTGCTGCGAGGTGCAGTGCTTGGAGCAGGGGCACTTCCAAGGACGGCCTGACCCAAACTAGAACTTTGAGTCAGACGTGAGATAATAAGGGCTGCATCAAGGACGGCCTGACTGTAACGAGAATTTTGGCATTAGATGTGAGATGTATGGTTGATGTGTGTGCGTCAGTGAACTATGTGTCAGCATATGTGTGGAATAAGATAAGTGTGAGTGCATATGTGTAGAGTTGGATTTTTCTGTTACAGGGACAAAGAACAGAAATGAAAGACAGCAGGAGACGAGCTGCAAAAGGAGCACATTTTGGACAGTGCTGAGGTGAGATTAGGTGAGGAGGGTTGTGGCTACAACTGTTTCTACATGGAGAACAGAGGGAGTATCCAAGATCTGCTGATCAATTATTTAAAGACAGCTCGCCTTGTAAATCTCTAAAGGAAACTGCTGACATGCCACCGACATTAAATTCTTTCCTCGATGGATCAAAATTTTCCAATAAAAAAATCATTATTGAGCCATTTTCTAGAGTATAAGTATAGTCAAAGCAAAAAATGTCAATGTTTTTGGCGTTTCTGCTTCATTGTGATAATTACCGTAGAGATAACAGACAGGAAGGATAGGGCGGAGAGAGAGAGAGAGAGAGAGAGGATGACATGCAGCATACGGCACAGGCTGGAATCGAACCAGCTGCGATCCGTGGTATGAGCTCTTAAACAATGATCTAGCGGGGTGGGGGCGCCCGTATCACACGGGGTTTTTAGTAAAACTCTTGTGACCTTTATTGACTTGTACTAAAACTACAGGTGGCTGCTGAAAACTCCAGATCAGTGGTCCACGTCCATAATATGTACAGAGTAAACATACGGCACCGCGCGATAGCAGTTATGTACATGATACAGAACGGCAATTTGTTAGAAGATTCCAGGTTAAGTACTAGAATAACAATCATCATCAGATATGAAGGGCACATTAAGTATTTAAGAACCCTCAGATAACCACTCTAGACTATTAAGAGTTCCAGGGAGAAAAGAGAAACCACAAGTGTGCCATTTACATGACTGAGAGGAAATCATGTGCGAGACAAGCTGTCTTGTAGACGCACAATCGCTGTGCGCAGTCCAGTTGTGGTGGTCCGTCTGTTGCTGATTAAATATGTGCAGGTCAAAGTCCGACACAGCATCACATCAAAGGACTCGGCTGTGAGAATTAATCAAAGCTCGGCTGGTCGATGTCCGGCGGCACGGTGCAGCGAGTCAAGTTGGACATGTACAGAGCAGTTGTCATGGGAACAAGACCAGCCGCCACCTTCAGGATGGTTAGCAGCCTCTCTGTGGCATTGGTCACACCATCTGGTGTCTGGAGGAGAGGAAAATTACAGAAGAGATTGTTAAACGACGACGCAGCCAGGCCTGCCCAAAGTGACGTGATGTTATAATGGTACACAGGAACATATACATACATCTATGTTTGGATAGCGCTTTTCAAAAGTCACAAAACAAAAGTACAACCTACTCACACACAATAGAAATAAGATAAAAATTGTAAAAATTGTTAGAAAGAAAACATGCAATATAACACCCAGTAAAACAAATTGATACAAGAAGAAAACTAAATCAAAGCGATAAAAGGGAAAAACCAGAGAAATATAATTACTAAAAAAAAAGCTTTCCTCAAACTCAATTTGCTGATTTCCACGGTTGGGGGGCTCCAACCACAAATAATTGATTTCCGTTAGTGACCAGACAGGCTGTCGGAACATTCCTGAGGAGCGCCGGCCACCCCTATGTCACATGGAACAAAAAAATATTCTCTACATGTAGGAGCGAGGACGTGTAAGGTTTTAAACGTGATTAGGAAAATCTTAAAATCACTTCTATGCCCAACACGTCAACAGTGAAAAGAAGCTGGGATGGGTCTGATGTGGTCATCTCTTCCAGTTGAATTAAAGTCTGACAGCTGCATTTTGTACAAGCTGTTGGTGGCAAATTGCCTTTTGGGCAAGTGCGGATTACTGGGAATTTCAGTCATCCAGATGTGATGAGATGAAAGAACAATTAACGTTTTCAAGTTTTCAAAAACTAGGAGGGGATTCACTTTTGCAATGTTCCTTAGTTGAGGAATGCAGTTTCCCTACGTTGGACTCAAAGATTACACACAGATTGCACACAGAATGGCGCAAGTTGGAGGACAAGCTCACAAGTTCATGAGCACATCACGTGGACTTGAACTAGGTAAAATGATATCAGATATAGAATCATTTAGATGCAGACAATCGTGTGTCATCCAGCACTTGTTGTCAGAAAGACAAGCCACAAAACCAGAGATACTGTACGTGTCACCACCACACAGTTGGCAGTAGAGCGGGGAGTCGTCCACATAGCAGAGAAAATTAATAATTTAACTGTGGAAGATCTGCCGCACGAGAAGCATGTAAATAGCAAATAATTCACCACATTACAGGAGAGCTGGACTTGAAGAGAATTATCCCAGAATGACGGAAACGGACCTGTCAAAGAGATAGTTAGGCAAGCCTCTGAGGCATTCTGAGAGTACGGTGGCTGAAGGTGTCAAATGCAGAGCTTAAGTTGGGTAGATATGTTGTCCATGAGTCCAAAAGTTGTGGCATGCATTTTAGGTTACCATACAGCTGATACGAACCTGATCCTCTGCAAACAGGAGTGGGCAGTGGAGCGACGCAGCCAACTTCCTGACAGCGTTCAGGCGCTCGGGGGGGACTGAGATGTAACGAGCTGGGACAAACAGATGCCGCAGAGGACAGCCAGTTAAACAGGGACGGAAAAGGCAGAGCGAAGGCACAAAAAGCTGAGCTAAGCAAGGTGTAATTGTGACAAATGGTCTATCCTCCTCCATTTCATCCCTCTGCTCCCTGTTGTGCTCTCTCATGTGACGCAAAAAGCTGAGGGTGGAAATCATAAAAATAAGCTAATAGTTTGTCTCATTCTCTTACCATTAGTAACCATGAAGCAAACTTTTCCAAGAAAATACCCAGGGTCCAAATGCTTCAGGGAGGCTTCTGCTGACTCAAAACTGCAACAAAAGAAAAAATATAGGTCACCGCCACTTGAGAATTGATGCATAAAAACCAAGGCAAAGAAATCTGTATCAGAGACCAAGAATGAATCAAGGCGCCCGGTTTGCACTGCACAAAACATTTTCAATTATTTCTCGATGTTAAAGAATTCAAGAATCAGTTACATAATCAAGCAGTTTAGATGCGGTGGAGCTTTAAGTTTCCCTAAAATTGAATGTGGCCTTAATTATGGATCTGAGGTATTGAAATCACAAATAAGAAGAAATACACATCAGGATACTTCTGGACAAAACATGAACTGAAATAGCAAACATCTTTGACGTTGTTTTCATGTGTTGAGAAAAAAAAAGAACTCAAACAAGATTGGCAAAAGTTTCATGATATAAATACATGACCTGACCGTATGATGATCTGATGCGTACCTGAGCTCTGAGGCCAGACTGATGATGAAAACAACCAGGTCGATCCTTGGACGAGTTCCTTCATTGTTCATGGGGAGAGGCAGATTCTTGGCAAGTCTCCTGATTTGCAGTGCACAAAGGATGGTGATCAGGTAAATAAAACAGGGCTGCAACTAATGGTCATTTTCATTATTTTAGTAAGCGAGCGTTCAATCTTTAATTATGTAGTCAAGGTGTCGATAATGATACAGCGATATTAATGTCCTGTATGCTATGCATAGCAATTTTTTGCTACTTTTTAAGTTAGATGTACTGTGATTCTGCAAGTATTGTGAATCAATTTTTAAAAATAAATTATCAATTCTTCTTCTATGTGACAATTCAAAACAATTGTTTTATACCCCATCCTTGTTATTTAGTCCATATAAAATGTCACAGGTTTGTGAACATGGACAAACTCTCCTTAATCAAAGAAGCTCCCAAGTGTCCCAGCTGGAAAACTGTTTGACTCTTTTTGTTGTCGTTATCTTCCAAAGGGAAACACGGACACTGGAGAAAAACATTTGCAGGAAATGTGGGAAGTTGGGCTGAACTGTGCACTTTTATCAAGATGAGCTACATGCACACACATTTGTTGTCACTCTTCCTGATTGGAAGCTTCACATCTACACTGTTCACACAATTCCAACCCTTAGACATTCATCTCTTCCCAGACATTAGAAAGCTTAAACTGGAATCTGTTTTAACTCAGATGATGTCATATCAGCTGCTATGAATTTTTTGATTGCCAAGAAAAGGACTTCTATGAAAGCTGAAAAAATCCCTGTAGAATCCTTGGCATAAAAGTCAAAATATTGTGATATAATTAGACTGTATAAAACCACAGGATAGTGGACGGATTTTCCTGTTGGGTGTTCACTGTCACAACCATTTCCAGCAGGAAGGCTGGGAGGCAACATTACTCACACGTTGACCATGAAAGCCGTCTCCTTGACCAGCTCCTCTGCTAAATGCTGCTGAAACTGCTCTTCGGTCTCCACCAGCTTAAAGAAAAAACAGCACAAATCAACATAAAAAAGATGGGGCTGCTATATTGGATTTCAGTATTTTTAAATCAGTACCTCTTTACAAACGATGAAATTATTTTTCATTTTCTCCATAGACATACTAATGTCAATTAATCTTATCCAAAGCCTGATTCAAGTTTATTCAATTAACCAATTCATCTACCAGTAATTAAGGGGTTAAAGTAAACTTTACTTATGTAGAATTTTGCAGGACTGACCTAGACTTTAGTGCAGCTTTTACTCTATTTTCTACCACACTGCTTTTCAAACATAACACATTGTTATAGATAAAATCAACAAAATTAATAAAATCTCACGTAAGGGACAATGCGTCCCAGGGCATCGAAGGATGCATCAATTCATGTGATTAATTTTGGTCATTTTATCATCATGACGCCTAGTGTTGTTTTAAGAGAACGTACAGGACGTTCAAGTATTTCCTGAATTGCTTTTATATGTTTTGCTGCACTGCTACTTCCTTATCATAGGACGAGAATGCACTAAGCATGCTTCAAAGACCTCGGCTCGGCGTTTTTATGTTTTAATGACAGTGGCAATGATAGTTCTTAAAAATTAGAAAAACAACTCACCAGAATACCCGCTGTGTTCAAACCGGGCAGTTTACTATATGGCTTCAACGATGACATGCTAATAAATATAAAGATAAAGCATAGATGTGAACACGATTGACACAAGATAAATATATAGCTCTATAATCTATATATTTAGTAAATCCAGTGCGGAGTCTTTTCAGCCATTTGGTCAACACTGCGCGGTTCTTTTCCGAACGTGCGTCTGACGTCACGGCGTCGGTCTGCTATGAGTAGTTGTTTACCGCCACCCTGAGGCTCAGAGGTGAACTACAACTCCGTCCTCGTGATTCATTGTTGAAGCGCAGTATTACGCGAAGCATTTAGACTGTTCAATAATCGCAATTAAGGATATACAGTCATATCAAACAGAAGTATGGTCCTGGCAGTGTGCAGAGAAACGTGAAGTCACATTTTCTTCTGTGTTGTTTGCATACAGCGCATCAACCGTTCATCAAACGTAAAAAAAAGAAAAAGAAAAAGATTTTAGTGTTATGACTACAATGTCATTTTTTTGATACTGATGTTTTTAAGTGATCTTACTGTTTTAAAGGCAAAAGATGACAGGAAGAATTATACATTCAGCATCATTCTTGATATTTTTGTGTTTAAACAATGCATTGTTCTTTTGTTTGGTTTTTGAATCAACAGTTGTCAAGTCATGTAATGCATGCATGAAAATTTTGACTTCTAGAGCCTTCTGTAGAGGTAACATTGGATCTGCATCCTGAATCTGGTGTCATTTAAATTTATGGTGTGTCGTGTACCTGTGTGGGCTGGTCAGCTTTATATGCATCACAATGACAAAAAAGGGAACTCAAATATTTTCCTTTCATGTATTGTTCTCAGTGACAGCCTAAATGCTACACTGTAATGTAAATTTAAAAAGGTGTCATCACAAGGTTAAATACAGCTGTATGGTTCCTCTGTCTCAGCAGTTTGTGTAGATTTAGTCTTACTCAGTGATACATCAGTACACCTGGCTGTGAACCCTGAACGCTCTCGAGATCGAAAATGTTGACAACATTAAATGCATTAATAAAAGATGGAGAGGAGTAACACAATACATCATCTTTCAATGGAAGCAAAAGTTATTTTATTCACTTTATGGTAGATGGCACAGCAAAGTACAGATTCCCCTTTACATCCAGGTTGTATTGCATCAGAGGAGGATACAAGTAGCTGGGCCTCAAGTGTCAGCACGTAAATATGCATATCGTTAAGTCAATTTACTTTTAAATTGCAGGAACGGAGTAGAATCATGTTGCTGACTTATTCCGGGGGATAATTTTATTTTTCAAAGTATGCACTAATTTCTGAGTTTTAACATTTTCCTGAATGAGAGAGTTTTGGCCTGAAGGCAAAAAAACAAAACAAAAAAAACATAGCCTTCAATCATTCACAGCTCACTTTCTGTGCTATGAATGTTGTGCCACACTTAAATCAAATCCAGTCGGCAGCTGGACTGTTTTGGTCTAACAATTTTTGACAAGTTCCATTATTCAAAAGCAGCTGAATGGCTGCAATAGCAACCCCAGCTGCCTTTGACTTAGTACTTTTAGATATCTTATGACCTGAATGACTGATAATCTTCAGACTAATGTGTGTAGAAAATGTATAGCTACTGAATCTATCATTAGACAGATTTGAAATGAACACGGGGAAAACAAGTCTACTCATGTTAAAAATAACAGCACTTTCTGTGAGTAAAATCAGGCTTTAGGTCGGTCTCTTATTCTTAAATTCACTCCTCCCTCATTACTCTCCATGTAACTGTACATAAGACTGTGTGATGGCATAACAAAGCACTGCTTCCTGTTCATTCAAGCCTTTCCAGTTATTCTCCATCAGTTTTTACAATTCAATGTCATTACCTTACATATAAAACTAGATTTGCATGTTACCTTGACCACCACCAATGGGGTTGTTCTCTCACCCCCATGTTAAGTTTCCACCTACCACCCTAGGCCCTGCTTATGTGTATATATCCCACGTTTAACATGATCACTCACACAGCTCACACACGCTCAACATTCACACAGACACACTCAACTCTCCATGCTCCAAAACAATATATCCAAATCCAACTCTGGAGGTGTCCCCTCCATTCATATCTCCCCAGACTCTCGCTCTTCAGAACTGGAGCGTCTGTCCCGCTCAAACGACAATGATCTCTCTCGTTCCCTGGTCTTGGCCATGTCCGGAGAAGTGGACCGCTCCCTCTCCTCCCAGTCTGCATTCTCTGCCCTGCCATCACGATATCCCTCTCCAGCATTCTCTCTCCATCTCTCCTGGGACAGCGAATGCTCCCTTTCGTGAGTCTGAGAAGATGTTCCATCTCCAGATGACCTACGGTAGAACCAAGCAGAGACACAACCCAGGGCTATGAGCTCATGTCCAGGATTTCAATGTTTGCCACTTTATTTTTCACATCATAACCGACACATGTCAAAAATCACGACACGCGCAAATTCCATATATATGGATATACTGAAGTTCTCTCAACATGTGCTTGCTGGTGGGTGAGATCGTTTATAGTTGAGTCACTAATAAAGGTACATTTTCAGATCAACACTATAATCAAGTCATTTTATCTGCAGCAACAGAATTGGGCAACAAACTGTATGAGGAAAAGCCACACCTCTTCCTTTTGTGTCTGTGAGAGTGGGAGCGTGAGCGGTGTCGGTCCTTGTGTCTATGTTTTCGCTCTCTATCCCGGTCGCGTTCGCCAGCCTCTTCTCTGGAACGAGAGGAACGGTGCCTTCTTGAACGATGGGAGGAAGTACTGCCTCCATCCCTTTAAAAATAAGTGTTGTGTAGGGAGACAGACAAGATGGATTCCAAGGTCAAAGTGCAAAAAAAAAAAAATTTGAATCACCGACTATAAGACATTGTTTCACAAATAACAACAAACTTTCAGAAATCTGTGCGGTTCATGCCAAAAGCCCTGATAAAAGCCACACAAGTTGTAATGCCACCAGGGAAGACGGGGCCCTTTTGTCTCTTTTCCACCAATGCTGAGTTTGTTCCAGTTTGGTGCTTGGACAGTTCTTGACAAGCAGTCTGCTTAGCCCTCCAAAGAACCAATATGAATTTCCAACAACTTGGGCTTGTGAACAATGGAGCGATGTTTCTAGGTTTACTGCTGTTTGTAAACAACCAAAAAAACTTTTGTTTGAAAATGCCGCCTTTCATGTAAAAAGCTTTGGTCCTGAAACCACTTTTGTTCAGAACAGTGGAACCAAATTTCCAACAAGCAAATTGGCCTACATTTACACTAATGCTACTAGTGTAGCTTTGCTCCAAGGGTAGAATAGCGCACAAGCACTCAGTGTCATGATGGTTCACATTTCAGGTCCTATTTTCATATTCTTTTCAGGAGCCACATTTGCTTTGGTTTGCAAACCAGAACAGAATCAATCTGTGTCTGAGAAAAAGAGACAACAGGAAGCTGTTTGGAGAATATTGGCATGAGGCTTTAGATAATTGGTAAAAATACATATATCTCAATGGTGTATAGATATAGATATAGATATATATATAGATTCTCAACCGTGGTGCTTGTGACGTCACATAAATGGGCAGATGTCAATGACCCAGATCTTGTTTGACAAAATATATCTGGATGAGCTACTTGGGTGTGGACACAAAAGGGAGAAATGGAAAATATGCAGGGTTGAGATACAGGAGGATCAAGATTGGAAACTACTACACTACCCAAACTGAGCACACCCAAATGGACATACTTGATAGAGACTAAATACTAAATGTATTGCACTGAAGATTGTGACATACAGTATAATGTCTATTCTATAAAAAACAGGTCTCTTACCAAACTAAGTTCTTAAGTAACTATGACCAAAGAAGGCATACCTGTAACGATCTCCACTTCTAGATCTCGACCTGAGATGGGAAAACAGATCATTTGAGCTTCCAGATAAATCACTTTATACCTGTTAAGTGAAAGTCTGTCTTACCTCCAACGATCCCTCTCCCTTTCTCGTTCTCGTTCTCTCTCCCACTCTCGCTCCCTTTCCCGCTCTCTCTCTCTTTCCCGCTCGATTTCCCATTGTCTCTCCCGTTCTTCTTCTCGTTCACGTTCCTCTCTTCTTTTCATTCGCATTCTTTCTTGTTTCTCAACAACTGCTTTCTAAGCAAAAAGAAAGTAGAGCACAACTAAAAATACTAAAAAGGAAATGTCTGTGTTCTGTGTAGCTAAATAAAGTCATATTTGTTCTGTGTAGCTAAATAAAGTCATATTTCTCATGTGTGATTGGTCCAACATCACTTACCCTTAGTTTTTCAAGCTTCTCACGAATTTCTATGAAGCCAAGGTGCAATTTGCCACCAAAGTGATCCGCCAGACGACGATCATTGTCATGGAGGCCCAAGTAGGCAGAGCAAACTTCGCACACTCGCAGTTTTTGTTGCTGAAAGCTAGACGCTGGCATTGAGTTCCTGTACACATCCTGCAAGAATGAAGGGTGCAGCACGGAGAAATTGTCATTAGTAAACTATTTAAATAAAACTTTGACAGCAAGAAACTGAATCCCTCTCTCACCTAGTTTTGCATTTTTCAATTGCATTTGAGTAAACTGATTTATCAGTTTTATGAAATTACCCATCTAGTAACACAGAGCACCATTCTCTGACCTCTGCCTCTTTCTTGAGGGCCCGGGTCTTCTCCACTTTTTCCAGCAACTGTTGTGCCTCATCCACATTCCCCTCACCACCAAGCTGCTCTGCCCGGGCGAGAAGCTTCCCAATTTCTTCATTCAGCTCGTGAACACGCTCAGCCTAATCAAGATAACAGAAAGCAGCGAATGTGGAGCGATGAGATAATGGTATTTTCAAATGAATCACAGTGACAGTGTGAATAAATTGTGATAAAAAGGCACATCAGTCATTAATACCTCATAATAACTCAACCAACAATGTGAATAGTGAGTCAGTCACCTTTGCAGCCACTTCAGCACTGATCTCATCCTGTGTTTCAGCCAGTCTCTTCTTGGCGAGCTCGGTCCTACGGTCACAGTCAGCAATGAAGGACTGAAGGTGTTCAGCAGCCTGCAAGAAAATGCATGTGGGCAAATTAAAAACTTAAAATTAAAAAGTTTATATATATATATATATATATATATATTGTTTTTATCAAATGACTATTCTTTATTAGGCCTCTAATTTTGCACATAAGCAGCCTGAGCACAACAGAGGCACTGGGATCAATCTCTGATACGCTTGAAGAGGCACAAGCAGTGACTAAGATTTCATAGTTGCTCACTAAATTTGATTTAACCTGAATTGTAACATTAAATACCCATTCAATCAGCTGCAGTCACATTATTCTTTGTGGGCATGGTATCCGTGTCAAAAAACAAAGAGCTCCCCCATGCTTTGAACGTTATCCCACAGAAGTCCTTTCTCCTCTTTGTGTCCTATAAGCTGCAACAAATACCTCTGAACTGGTTTAGTATCTTTATTAGTTGTTAAATAGAACTTTCATTCTGGATTTCTCAATCTATTATCTGAGCAGTACAATATAGAGCTTTCTGTTTCCTTCCGGATTAGAAAAGCAAAATACACACTGTATATTACTACTTGCCATAGCTTCTCAGTCAGTACACCTGCTTCAGCCGAGAAAAGTGATGTTTTCTCCTCTGCCAACTGTAGTTATTGTAACGATGTCTCAGCTGATCTAAGCACATATGCAATTTAAGCCTTGTGTTCACTATTACATCTCGTAACACACGAGCTAACATGCCAGCAAACATTTTCTACCAAAACCCATTTTGTATTTCACATTTCATATTGATTTTGGATTGCAGATGAGTATTGCTGTATTTACACATCACTCAAAAAGTATTTCCACTGAAATAAGAAATAATAATAGACAGTATACAATACACAAGTAGTACACAGTGGTGTGTTAATCTGAAAAGACAACTCACATCCAGCTCAAAGAAGTACTCCTGTTCCTTGGAGGCAATCTCGTAATCGGCCCTGAGGGCCAGGTCATGGACTTTCATACACTCTCCCAGGTCCATTCTCTGCATTAATCAGAAATCAGAAAACGAGAATCGTGTCTTGAACCACAAAAAAAAAAAAAAGCTTAATGTTTAAACATTGTACTAAATTCTTCCAAAACCAGCTAGTGAAGTCTTAAGTCATTAACCTGTAAAATTATCCATTCACACCCGGACTAAGTCACTGAAAACAAATGGATGTCCGTTTGTGGTCCTGCGAAGATGTTTCATTTAATTATTGATGCAAACCTTAAGACTCGCCTTGCCACATCCATTAATCCCCTAATGTAACATATCTTCCTGTGGGTAAATGTGTGACTGGATACTTCTCTAGGTGCCGATTCTCTTGTTATTTGTTATTTTCAATATAAAACATAATTGTACAAAAAAAGTTGTGTCCAAGAAAAAAACCAACACATATATACTGTATATATAGATATCACATTACCTCGGCAGCACACTCCTCAAACAATCTGGCGCATTGCAAAGCAACGCAACCTCATCTCATAATATACAGCCATGAGAACAGACAAATATCAGTTTCACGATGGCTGTGTTTACGTTCCTGTTCTCCACCTGCCCTTATTCCAATAGTGGGTTTATGTAAACCTGATACTCACTGTGCCTGACAAGATGTCGTGAGGACATGAATCCAAAAGGTGACTCTTGCAAACTCGTTCATCTGAGAATTTGATTCTCTGCCGCATTGTGTCCCCTTAAAAAATGAGAGGAGACATAAGTAAATATATATTTAATACATATCTATGGTGTTTATGATCATTTTGTTCAAATTTGAACTGAAATGACTCATCAATTAGTAGTTGATAGACCATTGCTTATTTTATGGTTTCACCACATCAGGTTCAATTTGCTTCATATACCGATTAAACTTAACAACAGAGGACAGACCAGATTGTTAACTGGCCACATCCTCGATTATGTTTATATACATTTTGGTGTCTGCTGGATGCCTGTCCAGGCTCCACACAGTCCACAAAACACTGTGTAGTACAAGGACATCCATAGAGTCCACAAGCACAACTGACATAAACAGCTGATATAATTTACATCACGCAAACTTTCAGAAAAGTGGCTCATAATTATTACAGGTGGTCAAAGCTTGAGTCACTGTGTTGATGAAATGTAAACAACATTACAATAAAAACATATTGCATTGACTTCTGAACTGGCAGGTACTGGTTCATCTGAGTTCAGTAATGGTTGTAGTTAGGGTCATACCCAGGTTAGGGGGTTGGCACCCATGTGACCATGCTCTAGGCATTCTGCCTGTCCACAAGTCAACAAAAAACAGACTATTCAACACACCCTTTTTGGTTTGAGAGTCTGAAGACTCAGGGTAATGATGTTGGTTAAAATTGTATTTATGTTTTAAAATAAATATTCAAATATTTATTTTTAATAATATACTTAGTGATGACTTTCAAATGGATACTTACATTGTACAGACTTCTATTTCATAATTTTATTTACTTTTTCAACATTTCCCCAATGATTCAATTAATATGTGCTTTATTAAGACTTATTAAATCCCTCTTTAACTCAATTATTTTCCTACATGCAAATGCTTTGACTACTCACCGAAAAACTAATGTTAGAAATACCCGTAAATATATCGGGGTTTGAGAATTTTGTGATGTGCATTTGTCACTCATTGCATGATGTGTAATTAAATAAATGACAATGTGAATAATCTTTTTCGGTTTCAGTTCTAGTCCAAACCGAAGCTGTCAAATAAAAAGACAACAGTTAACCAAAAGGCACAAGGACCCATGGCCTGAGGCCTTAAGTCAAAAAGAATACTGCAAAGAATTCTATTCGTGTTAACAGCTTGTTATAGTAAAATCCATTAGCCAAGTAAACTCAAACTCTTAAGACAACAGGTAGATAGCCGGCTGCTTAGCCTCATGTTAGCTAGCCTGGTTAGCAAAGCATGGCTCGTTTGCACAACATGCCACACTCGTTAGATAGCCGGCTAACGCAAATAGCAGCCCCAAAACTGTTTGTCTTATTCGGGTACAGATCTGGGCCAGCCCCACGCAGTCCGCAGCCCCGCTCACCGTCTCTCCCGGTTCCCATGAGCTGGTCCAGCATCGCTCGCATCTGGGCCTGGGCCGACATGTTTCTGGCTGTTTCGGTGACAGCGAGCTTCAAACATGCAGCAGCCGCACAAACCGCAGGCCTCGCTCCACCACCGCGGACAACTTTTTCCTTAGGTAGAACAGCTCAAATCCGTGTGAAATACTCAACTAACCGCCTGTACACGTATCAGTGTAATAATTATTACACCACTGACACCGCTAATGGTGGCTTTATAAATTCTCCGGCTCGGTTGAGCAAGTGTTTGAAAACTGCTGGAGTCCTGCTCGTGTCGTATGGCGACTTGAGAGTGGTGACTGAATGCAGGCAGGGTCTTTAGTTAGCTAACTAGGTTAGTAGTGTCGCAGTAAACGGTCGATTCTTTAGTAACATACTATGTAGCCTTATTTCCAGCCGTTCAGCTACAACTTGACAAGTTTATTCAACGTCCTTTCTTCCTTCTTTCCACTTCCTACCAGTGCGCGCCACCCGTTAAGTCGCGCGCTCCCTACGCCTCGAGGAAGTGCAACGGTTCTGCGCGCGCGCAGCTCGCGTGCGGTCACTGAGCGTGGCGTCATCGCTGCGTCTCACCATCCGAATGTGCAGGCCAACTCGTTTGTGATTCAGCTCGCATATCTTTTATTTAAGTGCACGAAACGCTGTATTTCGATGTCTTCAGGACCAACTACCATTATTTGGTCTGCAAAGCTTGATTTTCACTGATGTATAGACAAAATAATACATTAAAGACACATATCTAAACAGGTAGAGAGTACAAAACAGGAAAACAACGTTAAAAGTCAAATTAAAAGCAAGATGAAACACATGTCATTAATTGTTTCTTACATTCATTCTTACATAAACTCATATCACTATTTTTGCAAAGGTTGTTTCACGGCTCCAAATAGTTGTAAAAAAGAAAAACAAAAGCTGCATCCCCACCTTCCTTTTGACGTTGTCTTGGAAAATCAGATACAACAACGTCTGAGGATCTGACTTCACTGTGGACAGCAGGTCAGTTTAAGATGTTAAACATGGTGATTTTATTTAGAGTTCTGTAAGAAATCCAATATATTCTATGTTTTTGGCTAACATCAAAAGCTCAATAAATGGATGGATGAATAAATAAACGACAAGTACCCCGTGTGCACACGCACATCACTTATTTTATGTAAATTACATCATGACATGACTGCGGACACATCGTTATGTTTCGAACTCGATTGTACAATTTGAAAGTATGTTATTTTATTTTCAATGTATTTTTGTATGATCGTTTTATTTATCTATTCGTTGTTTTATTTGTGTGGTTGCAACTTTTTCATTGTTTGTTTTGATGACAGCTGTACTAATATTGTGTCGTCAAAACAATACAATATTGTGTTTATTAAGTATAACACAATTGTTATATGTGTGTTTGTGCGTGTCTGTGTATGTTTATTCTGTTGCCGCTGTTTCAATTGCACAGGGTATAGATATTGTTGGATTTCTGGTTCCTTTAGCAATACCTGCCAACTGTCCTCATGACAGTTTTTAACCGTCTCCATATTTTGTGGTCTGAGTTTAAAGGGAGCGCCTTTGCGGTCATCCTGGTCCCTCCCCATCTGCAAACAACTGGGGTAAAATGGCGTCGACGGTGTTGCGGTTTTCACGGCAGTTGGCGACCAGAAATGCTGGGATAATGAGCCGTAACACTGGATCGAAAACATCCACCATATCAAGGACGACTCAGTGTCGAACCGCAGTATCATCAGCATCGGGGGCAATCCTTCCGAAACCAGATAAAGTAAGTTTTCATTCCCTGGTAGCCCTGGTGTTCGAAATATGACAACTGAGGCGGACCCTCTTTCAAGATTGACACCTAAAGTGACCAAAAGGAAAAGGGGAAACAGGGTAGCGCGTTCAGTTCAGCCAATCGGCTTCTGTTTATTCATCGCCAGGACACATGCCGGAAGTAATGAGATATTTGTGTCGAATGTATACAGTGTTCATTACTGCAGGCCTTATTTATAAAGGGCTTTCATAGGGAAACGTTATATGTATATAGGAAATCCGAATAATAACACTTTTGACACTTTTTCGAGCAGCAATGGTCTAATTTAACCTAACATAATAACCTGGAGAGGAATAAGCGTCCTGTTTTTATCGGGCGCATATGCTAAGTATGCTAACGCAACTGAAGAGGAAAATACGTTCTCTGCATGCAATATAAAGTCAAGTGAGCACCGTGGTACTCATGAGATTTTTAGTGTAGTTAACGATATTGTGGGAAAACCTTGAAAGGCCAGCATTATTATTAATTGTTGACATTATCAGTTACCCTTTTGCGCAGTATATTTGATTGATCAATAAGTAGTTTATAAATAATTAAAATAAAAACCTTCAACTCTTGAGTTAACCACCAACGGATCCATTATAATATAGTTTATGTTGTATTCTAATGAAAGCCCAAATAATTCAATGATTCCAAATACACCAGGACGTATCCCTGGTAAACGATTAGAAAATGATACCAATTACATTTAGAATGACGAAATTATGTAGGGAAATGGTTACTGTAAGAGGTATTAAAAAATGAAAAAATATTAATGGGTTATTAATGTGAAAACAACCATTAGATGTATCCTAAACAAACCAGTTTTTAATGGATTGTAAGATACATAATGTGGTTCAGAAAAACTCAACAAAACTCAATATTGCTTCTTAATTTTTTGCCTTTTGTTGTACTACTATTGTGCTATTCAGTTTGGCACAAAACATAAAGTCCTTCTCCAGAATTTTTCTTGCTGGATTGAATGTTTGTGTAGTTGTTGGGAACACAAATTTATGTGAACACAGTATCTGGTAAACAGCTGTTGATAAAGCTTTTTTTGTGACTTGACAGTTTGGACTGGTATTTCTCCAGTTTTCCAGTCATCGCTGGGTAGGTTAAATCATACAGTGAACATAATTGGGTGTTATGTTGTTTCCTTCAACTTGTAGACACCCTTTGGACTTATCCGCATGACAGTAGTGGTGGTGCCTTTCCTGTATGTTGGAACTCTGATCAGCAAGAACTTTGCTGCTGTTTTAGAGGAACATGACATCTTTGTTCCTGAAGATGACGATGATGACGATTGATCATCAGGACATAAATGGTAAAGCCAAAGCATTACTCACATCTTATTTAACATTTAAACATGATGATGTGAAACTTCTATTTATTCCATGTGTAAAGTTGCAACTTTGCATGAATAAGAGTTGAATGCTGATAACAGTACAGATATGTTTTTAATTTTGTCCACAGGTTGCTTCGCCGTAATGACTGAATGCATGCCAGCGAGCTTGAGGAAGATGGGGGCAGTTTGACTTCCAGATCCACCTCTCTACCTCCACCCATCTCCTGTAGATATTATAATTCATATCATGATAATGTGAGGCTAATAAAGCATCTTGCTCTGCCTTCACTCTTGTTTACTTGTGTCCTTAAACTCAATAAACTGAGTTGAAACACAAAAACAATTGTTGGTATTTGTTGTTGAACTGTTTAATCTTAGCAGAGACAGTCTACACGGTGGTTTTCATTAAGTAATCCTCACTACAAATAACAATCTGATAGCTCCAAATCAATGCACCAACAGCCATAACAAACCTGTATCCTTGTATTTTGCATTTTGCCTTGACGTCTTTACTCTTGAAGATTACTTTTCAAGAGTCAGCTTCACTCCTCTCGCTCCCTCTTGCAGTGCAGCATTGGCAAGTTTCAAGTGTTCATTGAGTGAGTTCATTTCCAACTGGCTGAGATTCTTCATGTCACTCAGCTGTACATATAACTCCTTGTAACGCTCGTAAGCTGCTTGTTTCTCCTAAAGTAGAGGATTGAACAAAGATGGTGGACACAGGTCGAATAGCATTTTAAATAATCCAGAACATGATAAGGATTTTTTCTTTGTTGCAATTTGACATCATAAAAAACATAAAAAAAGGTCAGAACACAAAGCCTACCTTGGAAAGAGACTGCACTTCACTCATAAGGCAGCTGATTTCCTTCTTAAGATACTGCACCTCGTTTTCTTTTGCTCTTAGCATTGCCTGAAACCAAATATTAGCAAATATCAGTTGAGCAAGAATACATAATGGGTGTGCACCGCGTCACCAGGTTCAGCAATAGACCTTCGAATAGTTTATTACAAGTGAAGTCCTACATTGGTTTAATTCTGCCACTAGATGGCAGTGTCCTGCAGCAGAATGTGACCAAGCACACATGCTGAACAAAAATGGGGACACAAGGATAAATAGGGGAGGTAACAATATTGCAACTGGGAGCAATAGCTGGGAATACACTCCAGCAATGAAAATGATCTGGTCAAGCTGTTTTAGTAAAGGTGGGCTCAAAATTCCACCACACATCCGTCATATGCTGCTCTTTAGCATCCCATCATAGTCCTGTCAAATGCTTTTCCTCTAAAGTTATTGCTCAACTTAATATTTCATATGACAGCCACACCCAAGGGTACAATTAATGAAACTGGGTTGGGAGGTAGCAAGAGCTGAGATTGCGTAGGCTCTAATTCAGTCACAACTACTTAACTTGATTCATTACTATCAATACCTCTACTTCCGATGCAGAGCGCTCAGTGTTGCCAAGAGAAGTCATCTCTGACCTCTGCCCTGTTATGAAATAACGCATGCGACTGATTTCTTCAGCCAGCTTGGCTTTAAGCTCCTGCAAATCATAGTATGGATAAACGAGTGTTATGTATTTCCTTATTAATTTAACCACACATTAAAAAGCAAGGCATAACGTTTAAATAGAAATTATTTACAATTCTACGAAGAACACTCAATATGAATATGTTATTTCAACAGAATCAGGAATCATATTATTTTATCCTCAACCTGGTTCTCTCTTCGGAGCTGCTCCATCTCTCTCTCCTTGTGGCTGAGTTCATTCTCTCTGTTTTTGCTGCTCTGTTCAGTGCGGCTCACCTCCAGGCATTTCTGAGAGTAGCGCTCTGACAGTACATCTAACTCGGTGTGTAAGACATCTGCTTGGGCCCTGACACACACAAACATTACGGATTAATTAGTACACATTGTCGTGGAATGGGTCAAGGTAGACTCTAGAACATTGCAAGCCTGCAGTGAGAGCCAGACAGTACATTCAGACTACATTTACGAAAACAGGATGCTTATAGTGAACTCACATGTGTTCAATGAAAGAAGTATCAGCATGTGTAGCCCCTCCAACTGGGGTTTTGGCCTTTTCCAGTTCCTTTTTGTGAGCAACTCTCAGCACCTCCAGAGCTGGAGTAACAGAAAGGTTTGTAGTGGGAAACAATAACATCATTGACAGCAGTGACTGTATAATACTGTAATATAAAGTGCAGATGCAGAGGCGGTCACTGTGTCATAATCTTTTTACATGGCAGTTCAATGAACAGTATGAGTCAGGTTTTGTAGGTGTGTTGTTGCATCTAAGTAACACCTGCAAATATAAGCACAGAGAAGTGAGGAATTTGAATGTTATTACAGGATAACAACACTACAAGTTATATATTTTTGTGGTAAGCTTTGTTCTTGATTTTTTTTATCTTACTAGCTTGAGCACAATATGCTTGATCGATTGATTTTAGTTATGTCATACACTGAGTCAGCACAGCTCAATGTTTCAAGACAGCCAGGTAACTTACTCTCTAAATTGAAGTGACTTATTTTTACCTTTAGCAGCTGCCTGGTTCTCCTCCTGCAGCTCCCTGTCTCGCTCTCTCTCTAGCTCCCTGATCTCCCTTGTGTGTTTCTCCTGCAAGTCCTGCAGTGCATTTCGATAAGCTGCCTCCATGGCTTCTAGTGTGGCCCTGCAGGGAGCCTCGGGCCCACATGGGCTGTCCACCTCTATTCCCATGGCTGCCCGTTCCTTTTTAATGCTCTCCACCTGCTGTCGAAGAGAGAGGGCCTAGGAGATGGATTTGCATAAAATGTATGCGGAGGAAAAAGATGCAGAGAATGGTCAGAACGTGGAGAAGAAATGACAGAAGAGATTGACGAACAGCAAAAGATATTCGGGAGATGATGGGATTGCTGGACTTTGGAAACAATTTGAATGTAGGAATTGGGACACTGTGTCTTCCTTAAATAGACAACATTTTACACACGCATTCATTAGATTTGTATATTTGTGTTTCCTTACCTCACTTTGAAGGCTCTTAGCTGGATTGAAATGAACGGTTTGGACACCATTTGTGGACGGAGCAGCCACTTTTGAGCTTGATAAATCTGTTTGGGAATCAGTGATAGACTGATAAGCCTCATCAGAGATCGACTGATGAATCTGGGAGCTTTCTACAGACTGGAATGTCTGCTGATGAGCCTGATGAGTCTGGACGCTCATTTCCGTAAATGACAGTCTCTCAAATTCTTCCCATTTCATGCTGACCTCGGATTCCATGGTCTCAATTACAGGCACAGGAACATTTCCCTTTTTCAGCTCCATCGAGTCCCACCTGCTGCCCATTTCATTGAGTGGAACCCCTTCCTCAAACCACTTGTTCCTCTCCTCCAATCGCTTTGCTTGCTCCCGGTCCCAGCCCTCCCCTTCCTCTCTCTGACTGGCTGGCGATAAGTCAGAGGGCCCTGTGCTCAAATCCCCATCTATAGACTCACTTTTGTGGCAGTAAGCAGTATTGGTATACTTCGTTGGACCAGGAGCAGTTCCATAGCTGGAGTCCTCACAGGTGAGCTGTGCAGGTGGTTGGCATGACGACAGTCTCTGAGCGAGTGGGTTCTCTTTCTCTCTTGTGGTGTCTGATTGGCTGAGGTTGGAATGAAGGGAAACACAAGAGGATAGAGTTACACATCAGAGGAAAGATGATAGATACAGACAGACCACCCAATCACTCTGTTTGCATTTCTTAGTATTTAGTAGTTCAAGGCCATCTTGCCATCGATTTGGGTCGACTACATGCATGATTTCAAATAGTAGTTTATATTTTCTCGTAATTAAAGTGATACTCTGGTGATTATTTTAAACTATAATGATTTTTGAGGAAATTGGTCCCAAACTCAGTCACTGACATTGTTTTTTTGTTTGAGCATTTTGGAGATATTTGGTATTCACTTCAATTGTACGGAAGTGCATTACCTCCACCAAACACCACCAATGTTATCTGATAATTATCAATTTGACAAAACATGGTGACACTTCAAAGGAGCGCAATTCCTTTGCACTGCATTTGCTGACTAAAAACTTGAAAACGCTAATTAACAACTAATTAGTTACTAATTAATTACTAACGGAATACCGAAGCAGACAGGAGCACTAAATGAAATCATACTTACTTGTACTTTTGTACATACAGTAACTTCAGTAAATGTGCATAAATAAGCTAACTTCCAGCTTAGTGCCAGTCCTTGTAGAATTTTCACTGATTGCTTTAATTGATTCTTTGTATAATTAGTAAAAATAGGATTGATTTCCTGTGAACGGCCTTCTTTTGAACGTTTACAGCTTGCAAAGTAAAATGTGCAAATTGATCCATTTGTAGAGTTTACTCTTGGGTTACTATTGTTTTCACACATTATTTGTATTGTAGCTGTCCTAACAAATACTGTTCAACTTCCTACATAGGCTCCCAGTATAAAGACAGACTCACTGCTTGCTGCTCTGGATGGCCTGCTTTAGTAACTTCACCCAGTTCCGCCTTATCCTGGAGGTCGTGGCAGACAGCGTGAACACTACACTCTTTGTCTGGAGGAGATCAGAAGACATTGGGATGACACATGAACGCACACACACACATACACACACGCACAGACAGGAAGGAAGCGACCAAACAAGTAATTGATGTGGAAAAGTGCATGGAAAAGGGCAGTTGGGGGCATTCCAACAGCGCAACATGATGACTACAACACAAGTAAATACATACATGAATCTCGAATCCAAAGTTCTTCTCTAGATCGCAGTCTGACACATTCACACAGGATGCCAGGTCAATCTCTCCGTCCACATCATCTGACTGGGAAACAACACAAATAACGTTGGTGCGTTTAAGAATTGATTCCCCAAATCCTACAGGAAAACTGGCGATATTGCCAATATTATGCTTCCAAAAGCCTTCATAAAAGATTCTAAACTATGACCGATGGCTGAAAAGCTGTAGGTTAAAAATATGACTGATCAAAAAATGTAAAAAATTAAAAAATGTAATTAATGCTTTTTTGGAGCACATGTAATCATACCTCCTCAGCTTCTGAGTCTCTGTAGTACTTCAGTCGAGAATTACCCAGGACAAACCAATGTTTCCTCCACTAAAAACACAGAGAAAACATTATTATTGTGTTTCATGGATGACATCAAAACAAAATGTGTTTTCCATTTATTCCCTTGACATAATATGTGGATATTTTCTTTTTCTATGTAGTTTCTTCTCCTATAAAGTTTTCCGTCCAAAAGTGGGTCAACAGGTAAAAACACAAGTCACTTCTGAATGAAGGAATTGGTTTTCAAAATGCCCAAAACTGTTTTTCTCACCTTCCCTTGTTCATCCAGTCTGGATATCCACCCCTTTGAGTAACAATATCTGCAAGGCGAGCATTCAGAACAGACAGTTTTAAAGCTTCCTGTAGTGGCTCGTGTCTCATAGCTGATAATGAAATTACAGGAAATGGAAACTGTCAAAAGTGCACAAGCTACTGCTGGCCCATCTTTAAAAGGTTTCTGATTCATGTTGAGAGAAGCAAGCAAACTCATGAAAACAGACATTTATTCGCAACAAAGGATAAATAGACAACTGTTGTTTTCCAAACGGTGATCTTCATTGTAAAATTAAAGATTAAAAAGCCAGACAGGAAGAGAATGAGAAAATTGTAAAATTCTACAATCATAATTTATGTCATGCTTTCTGCCATAACGTCTGGTCGGCCTTTGTAGCATGTCAGCACAATATTGCAGAAAATACTCACCGTGCATCCAAGATAAGGTGTCCAATAGACCATGTGGAAGAAAGACAGACAGAGACAGAAAGAGCCTGAATGAGCTTTCAACTAAAATTAGGAAGTACAAAATGTGAGATCACAACTCACATCTTGTCATTTGATGATGACTGTGTTTTTTTGGTGGTTTGTGGACTACTGTGAACTTATACAAGGCGTTGCTGTAGAGGATTCACTGAGTTACACTCGTTGAAATATATTAACTTGTGTTCATTTTGTGGCTATCCATTGTTCTCTGTGTGTTTGTTCAGCAGTTTTAGGCATGATGCTGCAGTGCTGCGACTGCAGGACTCGTCATCTTGAGACTATTAATAAAGATAATAAATCAAATGAACACGTTGCCCTAAAATATAGAGTGCTAACTATTGCTTTTCTTGCAAGAAAGCCTGAATGCAGTAAAAAGAGTGAAAATAAACAGGAGGCTCCTGCAGGAATGACCCATTTTATCCCAAACACTGGTGGTATATGCAGATGCAAAGAATCATGGGATCATGCACACCTCCGTCTGTCTGTGTTCAGGAGCTTCTCGCTCCCTCACCTTCGAAGATTGTAGCCTCCCACTTTGTGTATCTGAACCCTTTGATGGATGAATAGACGAGATTAGGTTTGTGATTCTTTGTGCTTTTTTCTTGAACATATCTTTAATGTTAAACACGCAGTGTGTGTACCTGTGTATGAATAGATGCTGTTGACTGTCTTCGGGATAATCGACCATTCTCAGAATCCCGACATTTCTCCCGTCTATCTCGCCCCCTCTCTCTGCCTCTCCCTCTCTCATCAGATTCAAGTCTTGAGGAGTAGATATCTATTTCATCTTGATACCTAAATGACCAAAACAGAATAGAGAAACGGAAAGTGGGAAGTAGACTTTTAACCAATAACAGTCACATAAACAGCACACAACAGAACAAATGTCAGCCTCTTCTTCTCACTGAAATTCCACATACCTCTGCATAACGATCAAGATCACGTGTCATTCCTTTGGCCATAACTAAAGTAATTAGCTCCACAACGGATGTCCTCAGAGCCTTCTTTTGATACTTGCTACACTACTGTTTCACTAATCTAGCCACCAAAGACAATTTTTAGAAACACGGACACAAGGAATGCAGAATAAATGTGAGACTGTGGGGCTTCCAACATGGCTATGAACATATTGTATACAGTGCTTTTATATCACCAACCTGGGTGTCCTAAGTCTCTGGTCTCTGCGTGGGCTGGGACTTTGATTTCTCCTCCTCAGCCCAGGACTCTCCTCCTCTGACTCCAGATAGATTTTTGGGATATTAGCCAGTACTATGTAGTCCTCCATTGTCATCCCCACCTCAGATAGAGATTGAAATTACAAAGTTTTACTTAGGACAACCTTTGCATTTGTTGTCATTGCCATCTGAATAACAACAGCAAGTCATCAAAATAATAGACATACATTTTAAATGACGTACCTCCTCAGCTTCGGCGGGAGTCATCTTTGGTTCAGAGATCAGCAAGGCATCCATGCCACGCCTAAAGCTGCTGCGGCTTCTGGCACTGCTGACCTTATCATGTCCTTCATTACTTTTGTTAGTTTCCGTGGTTGAAACATGGGTCAGTGAATGTGTGAGGTCCTGAGAGTCCACACCTCGTCTTGATGGGGAAGAACCACATGAAGGCCCAATGCTCAGTAAGGAGTGGGAAGATCCCTGCCAGGAGCCTTGATGAGGACTGGAGATGCATTTTTCCTGCATTACATTGCATATCTTTGAGTATGATTGAGTCATTTCAGGTCTACTATCTCTTGAATGGGGCTGCCTTTGTGGGGTATGGCTGTGTGTACCGATACCATTCCTGGGCGGTGAGACTTCACGGCTGTTCTGAGTGCGAGTGTGGGCTGAGCTATTGACAGCTGTTCTGATTCGAGGAGATGCTTGGGATCCCTCATAAGAGTTTTGTTCAATAGCCGCAGAGCCATGGTGGGAGATAAATTCTAGATTCCTGTACAGTTTTTCAGAGTCCAAACTGTGTCTATTTGATGCTTGTGATGATGGCCTTGAATCTCTGCTGCATCTACTTTCTCTGTCCAATTCACCATTCTGCCAAGCAAAAGAATCTCTGTGTTTGTGGGAAGCGCTCACCCTGGGTGGTGACGTTGGCCGAGAGATAACAGACCCCCTCCTGCGCGATGGACTGGACTTGCCTGATGTGCGCCGAGATGGAACATGTGATTGAACCTGAGATGAAGTATGAGAGTGAGTTTGACTCCTGCTGACTGAACTCCTTCGCTGGGTTTCTGAAGCAGATTTGGTTAACTTGTAGCGATCAGGGCTCACAGAGTTGTGACGTGTTGGAGAATTTGTCTCCGAATTAGTTCCCCTTCTGAAGTTGGAGTGGTACGTGTACCTCTGTGGGGATTCACTTCTCCATGTTTCCTGCATGTAGGTCTCTATACTCCTCCTTTGGGAGGGTACACCAAGACTGACATTCCTGTAAGGGACACAAGCTTTTGGCTCAGGAATGTAGTTACAGGGGAGAGGGTGCCCCCTCTCATAGTAACGATAGGGGCGTTTGTTGGTCTCTTCCATCTGTCGCTCACTATCACCCCTTCTGTCTGGAGAGAAGTAGCCACTTTCTTGTTCACGGTCTCCTCTGGACACTGGAAATTACAAAAAGATGTTGTAACAGCAGCCAAAAACACCATGGATAGCATGAAGTCCTCCTGGATCTTTTGGTTGTCGGACCTGATGTACGACGGGACCTCTCTGTGCCCTTCCTCTCATCCATCCAAACGTTTTCCCTCGCTCTGTTTGGAGAAGCGTCAAACCTGGTCATATCTCTGTGACCCACACTGCTCCTCTCTGGGCTGACGGATCCTCTGCTCTCTGGACACTCCCAGTGTTTTGGAGAGCTGAAGCAAAAGCATACAAGGTCGTCATCGACACAGTAAGGCCCCCCGGTAATGGAAGCTGACATAAAACAACCACTGGCTACAGTGCATAAGAAATATCCCTATATTTCAAAGATTTAAGATGTAATGATGTGATAAAGATGAGCTGTTAAGATAATATAATATTTAGCTTTCCTCAAATGTTTAACTGTGACAGAGAAGAGCACTAAAAGGGGACTGTACTCAAGCAGCCTATTCTTAATTTTAAAAAGTAGTCTCTAAAATCAGACCACTGGATACAGTCACCTGGATTGTGTGTCAGTGTCACAGATATTGAGTTCCCAGTCAGGACTCAGGCTGTGCACCAGGCTCCATTCATAAGTCCAGCCGCCTCTGTCGTCATCACTGCTGGCACTGGTCAACTCAGAAAGATCTTCATCATCTTTATCAGTATCCTGGTTTTCAGATCACATAAATACATCAGAAATTTCAAGCAACTGTAATTGAGAATATGCAAGACTGAGAGCTTGAGAAGTCAGACGTTTTGTTCGTATGAGTAATTAAAGCGTAAGGTAAGAATTGTACTGTGACCTGGCTTTTTGTTTCGATATTCCCATCAGTTTTAAATGAGCACATCATACTTCTCTCAGATCTCGTCACATCTGATCATGTTTGAGATTTTTCTAAATTATTAACATTATTACATAACCCTTTAAACAACAACTACTTGTTTGCTTATCTATATCATCCCAAAAAGCAGTGCTATGCAATGCAATAAACATTGCACAAGCCGATCCTAACAATCATTCTGAACAGGGTATATTAGGATATATTTCACTTACTGTGACTCCATGCTGTCCTTCAACTTCTCTTAGCCAAATCTGCTGTCAAGGCTTTGGTATCTCCTTGCCTCTCTCCATTCCTCTTGCTTGGCCAGTACATTTAGATAGCACAGGACGTAACTCAACCTTGTCTCTGGTCATGCTCATCATTATTTCATTGCTCTAGTGCTTTTGCATTACTAGAACCACCCACCTTCTTCTCTCTCACCCTCATTTTGATCCTTCCTTCAGTTCACTCATTTAACCACAGCTACTTTCTTGATCTAACTTTTGATCCATTGTGTGTACACATGTAAAGAAAATGTTTGTTTTCTTAGTTTATGCTAAGAGCACAATTAAGACTATAAGCGCTGACTGGCAGTAGACTAAAAATAAATTTCCTCATAATGCTTCACGGAGATAATTTAACTAAAGTGAGCCACGGTTGTTTGAGGGTACGTGTTTTTATGGGTGGATTAGATTACAGTCTAATCCCTAAGGATTGTAATGAGCTGTCATTAATTAATGATACAGAATCAAATGTCATCTTGTTTTATCATCTTTCTCCCACCTCCAGTTGGTAAGAGTAATATAGATTGACTGCATGCCTTATGCAACTCTTATTTGAGTGGGAGCAACGGATTAGGATCACAATCATATGATTATATAAAACTGGGTGTTGCTAAAAAAAGAAAAGACATGGGGATAGATGAAAAAGTATAGAATAATACATACCCATTCGTGTAGGCCCTCCTGTTGGATGGTAACAGCTGTACTGTTGAGGTGCATGTGACCAGGCCGCAGGCAGGAGCCGCAGCGTGAAGGGTCGAAGGTGTTTGGCTGGAACTGGTGGCAGTAATAGTCCTCATAGGACAGAGACATTTTGATCCTGATTAAATGTCCCCGGCATCTATTGCACTTGACTGGGTTTTGTCAGGCACCTTCACACCAAAATAGCCATTGTTACATTGATTTAAGCTGTAGATTTATCGTGTATAGTCTTTTAAAGAAGGTTGTGAGTAAGTTCTATGTACAGTTAGTACAGCCAGCTCTATTCTAGATGTGATCCATTTTTGACAGAGTCATTCACACTCATCCAGTAAATGAGAGAATTTCCAATCCTTCTTTTGTTCTTTGCTTGGCACAAATGA
Organism: Brotula barbata; assembly: GCA_900303265.1. NCBI lineage: Eukaryota > Metazoa > Chordata > Actinopteri > Ophidiiformes > Ophidiidae > Brotula > Brotula barbata. The sequence continues at coordinate 49,918 of OMNV01000690.1, forward strand.
CCTCAGATTCCAGAGCATTAAAGTACATTTATGTTATTTGTCCTTTAAATACTCAATGAAACGTATATGTTGGTATTAACAATGTATCATCTCCTTAGAATGGTTTGTCAACTCAATTACTCAAATTGCTTTTAAAGTGAAACACACACCACTATTGGGATGACTTTACACCTCGGAGAAGAAAAAATGTGAAACGCTTCACTGAGAGGGGATAAACTGTCAAAAAATATGGTGTCTATAACAAGATGTATATACATTAAAATACATATGAAACAAGAAAACCTACCTCATTGGCGAATTCCAAATTCTTCATTCATGAGGAGAAAAAATTGTTTTATATATTATTTCCGAGAGCGCATCCTTCATTCAGCTCAGGATAGAACTTGTCTGGTGTCTTAATGGAGACAACAGAGACGGGGGTCTTTTATCAGAAAACAAACATTCATTGGTTCTCAGATGGGGCCCAATGTGGAGACTGTGTCCTATCAAATATCATCATCTTTAGAGACTGAAATGTAGCACTGACTCTATTTGACAGATGTCTCATGAACGGAGCTGGACTTGCTACACAGATGGTCACTTTGACAAAGCAAACACTGACGAAGGAAAAACAAACTGAGTGTGGCGTGAGAGCGGGGGTTACAATACCTAAGCATGACAATTATAACAATCATGATGAGTGGTGTTGTGGCCAAAAAATTAGAAAAACAAACAAAGGTTATTGAGAGCTCAATACAGGTTAGCTAACAGGTTAGCTGAGGTCAGCAAGTAGATTAGCTGGCCAGGTATCTCACAGTTTGAAAATTTAATTTTGTTAGCTCACCTGTTATCTGAGAGGATATAACAAGACAGGTTAGCTGACATGTTAAGTCAGAGGTTATGCATTTGTAGCTGAGAATTGTTTACAGGGTAGCAGACAGGTTAGTTTGGATGTTATAAGAGCTTAACTGACATTGTATGACAGCTTTTGTGACAAGTGAACAGACAGTTTAGCCCAGATTAGCCAACAGGCTGTGACAGGTTAGGAGACATGTTGGCAAAGAGGCTAGCAGATATGTTTGCTGTTAATTTGAGGTAATTAGCTGGCAGGTTAGCTGGCAGGATATCATGCAGGTTAGTTGACAGGATCTGTTCCCCATGCTAAGTGGGGTGTCAAAATTAAAAGATAAAGATAAAAAGATACTCACTGAGTATGTCACTCAAAATGTTCACTGAGCTACAATGTGTAAATCTGATTGGGAGGTGTTCTTTCTGTGTTTGGATGGAGCTAGGCCAACAATTTATCCTGCTAAGCTCTGGTAAAAATGCTGTAGCTGTCTTCTTCCGACCACACTTGCAAACAGACGCACGCATATGCACAGACACACAAAACCTACACACAGACACAAACACACAGACTTAGCACAAATGTGTGTGCACCATCTGTTGACGCGGTGTGCACGTCAAAAATAAACAAAGATGTTGTGTTTTTTAGGCGCACGTCATGGCTCAGACCCAGTTTGCTAAGTGAACTCAGCTAAGTATGAACAGCGAAACAGGCTCACGCGCAACCAAGTGTGCGACAATGTATTGCATCCTTAATAGCACTTTTGAGATACAGATACAGAACATTTTGGCAAGTAAAGGGACCAGCAGTTATTTATGTCTGTCCTTTTGCCGTGTGTCACATACAAAGCTACATTCAGTTCCCCTGGCAACAGTTTCCATAATGGGAGAGCAGACCAAGTATCCATGGAAATGCAGCTGTAGAAGTTCAGCGCCCAAAGTTAAAATTAGCACCAAAGTAAACATATTTTAATGACTGCATTACAGACGCTATCTTAGATTCATAGCTGTGACAGAGGGTCACTCTTATTCACAGAAATTGCTCCATACAACTCATCGTTTTAATTCACTGAAGTTTTGCTAAAGTATCAGTCCGACTGTCTTTAATCTTCTTGTTACACTACCAATGGAACTCCTGGTGGAGTGGTTTCTGTTTTCAAATTTCCAATGAGAGCAGATTCGAGTCAAAGTTGATTTCTTAAATTTCCACTTTAATTCTTACTTCAAATCTGTGTTCTATGACACCAAAAATGATGCACCATTAGCATTTTATACACAATACCATGTACAATTGCATGTTTCAAGTAGATAATTTAACAAATTAAGAAACTGTCCTTTTTTACCTTTATTAATTTTGAACACCAATTGAAACCAGCATTGTCCATAGGCACTAGCTGCCATGTTGTCTGACCTCAGAGCCACTGTTTCTCAGTGAGGGTGGCGTTGATGGATTTTTGCCAGTAAAAACTCTGACTTTGAGTTCCATTCCATTATAATTTTTCAAGTATAAACTTGATGATATAAACTGATGATAAGAAACTGATGATAAGATTGCTCATTGATTTAGAACAATCTTTAATTTAGATTTTATTTTAAATTTAAGTTGTTCTTTTCCTTTTTCTCTTGGACGAAAGTACGGTGGGCCCATCTTGTAATGTTTGTAATGTATCAAAGTTTCAACTCATGATATTAAATCGCTACTCTTTCTTTGATTTTTATCTGATGCAACAGATGATAGACGAAAATTTTGCAGAAACAATGTTTCAAAATAATTACGTTACCAGTCTCAAAGAATTTGATCCAGCACTCTCAAACGTCATCCAAACTCTCCACAGGCAAATTGATTGATTGCCATACTGCTCACATCTATTTTCAGCATCAAATTAATATGCCTTCATTAATAATGTTATATTTGATAGTTATTTGTCATGTGAAACCCTAACTCACACATTGGAGTGCAATCTGGATAATTTAACATGAATCATGAATTTAAATAGATCACTAAAAAAGCATGGCTGATAGGTTCACTGTCTCTCACACAAAAAAAATGCTGTGTCTATTACATGTTTTCTACTTTTCTCATTGTCTGAACTGGAATAGAAAAGCCAGGAAAAGTTCCTGCTGTCGTCAAAAACAGCAAAAAAGACTATTTTAGGAAAAATAACAGTCTCCATTGTGAATCTTTACATTTTAGCTTTCATGCTGTAATAATAGCCACACTGTATACAGTAGGCGAAGTATTTAGAGTAAATTTATTCATCTATTGGGAGCTGTTGGCCTCTTGCTGGCTCCCACCCCACTCAGCCTGCTTTTCTAAAAACACGTTGACCTGGATCAGCTTTCAAAGTGTGAAATGAGGCAGCTGTAAGGTTCCGAGTAAATGAGTTCTCATGGTACACAGGGGGAGAGCCATCATGCCGAGCCACGGAGACACTCGGCACTACTCTCATCATTGGCTTATCAAATATATAAAAAGAATAATAAGATGTGTGTTACAATGGTGCAAAGGGCGTTTTATGTTGATTTCTGTCATATGGATTTGTGTAGAGGGGAATAAGCAGAGGTGATATGGGCAGCAGGATGGAGACACAAATACAGAAGCCCCTTGAACAAAATATGCCATGACATTGAATGAATAACTCACCACCACCTAGACTAGTATTTCTATAGAGTACATAGAATGTTGCTGGGAGTGGGACCTGCTGAAACCCTGGCCAAGAATAACAACTGTGTTACTACCGTTACTATTACTCTGTTATGTTTTATCATTTCTTTTTTTTTTTGTATAACCTGTAATCATCTCTCAAGTCCATGCGATACCTTCTTTGATTGTTTGTGTAAATTGTGAAAATAAAGTGTATATCTTTTTGTGTCTTTATAAAATAAACAAAAGTAAAGTCATCCAGACTTGAAGAACATTCTGTTCCTTTGACTGCAATTTATGTTCAACCCACTCATTCTCTCTGTGCGCCAACATGGATAATCCTCTAACCTCTGGCCTTTGCTTACGCTGTGGAAACCCGCAATAATGTACCCCAGCCACCCCCATACAAAGAAACACCCACCAGTTTTCATGGAACAATATAGAAAATAGTTTAAAATAAACTGTGCCGAGAGAGTGTGTGTATGAGTATTTATGTGTGAGGGAAGTGACAGGAACCAGAGAAGAATAAAGGTTTCCATGGAAACCATGTAGCTGTGTCTAATTGGCAATGCAATATTAAAGACATCTGACGTAAGAATGAATATGAAGCTGAACTGACATAGTCTTTTCGATGTGGCTGACACATCCTGCTCAATCATCATTTCTTCTCAGTTAGTTGATGTGAGAGACAACGTTCAATATTCCAAGTTATTCCATGCAATAAGAAACGATATCACCTTTGCCAAAACCATCTCCCCAGACTACTAAAAGTAGAGATCTCTGTTTTATAGAAGACATTAAGCCTGACTGTGCTGCAGTCCTGCAGATGTCCACATATCATCTAAAATAGCCTTCATATAGGATTATCACACCTCTTATTCACATGGGCTCCTGGTCAAAAACCAAGGCTTAATTCTTTCCTTCTAGAGACACCCGACAAAGCAATGTCCCAGCGGTTCCAAGTTACTAACTGACGTAATGGTTCCCTCAGCATGATATTGAATGTAAATCACACGTGGTAATTGAGGAGGATTAAGAAGTGCAGAGAGAAGTCAGCTCAGCAATGACTTAGTCATCATTAATGGCTGTTTATATATAAACCACACAAAAATCAACAATGCACAAAATGAATTAATGTCATGGACCCACGTAGAAATGACGTGTAATGACGTTATTCTTGCATGGATACCTATATTAGTATACACCCAGAGGAACTTTATATAAGTGAGCTCTAGATTTATTACGCATTCTGTATGATTACCAATCTGGCCCTTTGTTTATACAGCAGATTTCTTGCAGTGAACAGGTGGAAGTTGGTGGAGATTATGACAGTTCTATCCTCAGGATACCGGCCACTGATCTATCATTGGTGACAGAGCAGACTGCAAAACAATGCAAATATTCTCATATCTTCCATCAAAGCTTGTGAAAGAGGAACTGAAGATGGATAGTATATTTCACCACAGACCAGAGAGAGCGTCTTGCGTGGCCTATATTATAAATGGAGCAGAGTGAAATATTGACTACCCAGGGAAAGTTCCTGCAGGTACATATAGTTATGCCTCATTAGAGGTAAAATCAAAATACTTAGTTTAGACAAAAAATGTAAGTTTTTGTTCATATTGTCAGTAAAGAATAGGAACAGTATATACAGTATATGATCAAAACTATACAATCTACAGCTGTACTGTAGAGGGGAAAACAATTACATACGCTGAAGAGGGACATAATCAGATCACAGCTCTCTCTCTCTTTCTCTCTCTCTGTCTCTCTCTTTCTCTTTCTCTCGCTCTCGCTCTCCCTCTCCCCCACACACATACTGACAAGGACTGTGGTAGATGCAACAGAAGCATCTCCTCATTCAGAACCATGGAGCGTCATGACATCATTCAGAATGCATGGAGTCATATGCAAGTCTGTCAATTTGGGAACAGATCCATGAAAATCATGTTTGTCCATTAAAAGCGAATGACGAGGAAAATAGAAAAGAAGAGGACACCGACAGCTCAAGTATATTTTTAGAAGGATGAAACCGACGTCCACAAGTGATTCAGTCCACAGCAGCACAAAGGTGAGTGTTTTGTATCTTCATCATTTTGACAACCTGTGCTGGCTTTGATGGGCAAAGTTATCTCAACATTATCTATTTACATGTCAAGGACTTATTGGAAACAAGTGTTAACACCGTTTGACTCAAACTACTTTTATTTTCAAATACAGTTTTTAATTTCATTTGTCAAAACTATATGATGAGGAAGTATCTGCTCAGTCCTGCAAAAGTCCTGCAAAATGACTCAAAAATTGCACTCCAACAAAGCATTCACGTGGCTGAGTAGGTGGACTGTGAGAAATGTGGGTGTGTGTAAACAGACAGAGGAAAAAAATCTGAAGGCCAAAATCATTTTCAAGGTTACGATAGTTTTAGCTGACCCCCATCCCGTTCATTATTCCTGCAGGCTGAATTGATTTTCAGCACTGGACAGCTCCTGCGACCTCATTGAAACCAACGCACAACACATCAACTGCTTAGATTAAAAAATGGATCATATGGTTAAATTAGCATTTTATTCAAAGACTGTGCCGATGATTTTGCATGTTTTTGTCAATTTAACTTCATGCGATTTTTGGGCAGCCAGTGGTTTGCATTTTTTAGATGCAAAACCAATTATCATTTTAGATGAGATGTTTAATCCATCCATTAGAGTTTCACATGTATGAGGTAATGCAGTAGAGACCTTTCAAATGTCTGCATATACTACTGCAGTGCCATGCAACAATAATGAAATGTAAAATAGAGTTTAAGACTCTATTAACAGACTTAGTATTTGATTAGGGAATTAGTAATATCGATAGCAATAAGGATACACGATTTGGAGTAAACTAAAAATTGCAAAAAAATGTTGGTATTGTCCTTTAACTTGCCCCCTTCAAATGCACAGAGATGGAAACCTTTGTTGTAAAGAGGAAACAAAAATAAACTCACAAAATGTAAAAAGTGAGTAAGTGTAGATTAGATTTTTTCTATTATTTCTGTGTACATCTCATCAACTCTTCTGTAAATTACGTTACAGGCTTGTAAAATCCTCTGACGTCATAATCTCATCATTTTAATCTGTACATTTTCCCTCACTCTCTGTCCAATGTGGAAGCCAACCTTCCTGAAAACACCTTCTTTCTTTCTTTCTTTCTTTCTTTCTTTCTTTCTTTCTTTCTTTCTTTCTTTCTTTCTCACTGCCCAATGAGATCATCACATCTCAGATTACACAAAGGGGTTAAGTTAGGCCGCACAACTGCTGCCTTATACCTTTCATACACTTGTTTGGATTAAGAGAATAGTAATCTGGTATTTGATAAAACAGGGTTTCCTCCATCCTTTCTTCTGCATAGGGATTAAATCTGTAATATCCTATACGTCAATTGGATTTTACTGACGTGTTTATGTAAGAGATACAGCACGTCAGTGATAAGCATTCCACTAACATACTGATGTTTATCCCTGATCTTGTAGGTGTTGTACAGGCAGATTTAGTCATTGAAAATTGAAACACTCTCTCTCAAAATTTAAGGTGTTACGTGGTACCCCCAAGAGAGATTCCATGGCCTATTTACTCTCCTCTCCCTGAGTTATCTACTCCTCCACAACACAGCCATCAGCCACATAGAAATAGGAGAGATGTTCATATGGAGACAGCTAATAACTATGATCAACCAATAATTACAGCCATGGCTCTGCTGTGGAAGAAAATGAATTCAGTTAACATGCCAATAACAGCTACAGTTGTGTTCAGGTATCTTTCCAAAATATATATTTCTTATATTAATCTTTCCTGCTATATATGTATATGTACAGTATATATACTATATAGGTACGTGTGTGTTTGTGTATTTCCACTACTATTCTTTGAGATATATTACAAAGCAACAACAACAAAGCGGGGGGGCGAAGGTGTTAAGTCTTTGAGGAACATGGATACACACAGAGTTGTCACATATATAGTAGCAACTTGAGCAAAGCAGATGGAATATAGTGTATTGTGAGGTATTTTATCCAAGAAAGCAACAAAAAAGTGTTACTAGCCATGATGAAATTAAGAAATCTGGTTGCCACCCAACAAGGTAAAAATGACAGGAGGAAGCCAAACACAGTTGGTGGCAAGGAGCTGATAAACTGAAGAACGCTCCTCTTGAAGGTGGTTCCCAGGAGTGCGTTGATATGACCTGTGTAAAAGTGAAAGTAAAAATCCATTACCACTTAATCAACGTCCTCACATTACCCAAACAATCCCCATACCAGTAAATAATGATACCCTTTATATTGTGTGCAGTATAATTAGAAGCTATCAGTTATGCAACCTGGTGGTTTTGGTTCTCCCACTTTCCAGCTTGCTGATAGAACAAGCCGAGTGAATTCTGCCTCCAAAGTTGTCATCAGGCCAAACAGCAGATCAATTGTCCCTCCAACAGTAAATTAACACTGATTCATCTCTTTTTAGACCTTTGTCCTCTCCAATGCTGGTTTGCTTTTTCACCCCGGTTGGCCCGTAGGTCCCTAAGGCTAACAGCTAGCTATCGATAAGCTTTTGTTACACAAAGTAGTCTGGTCTGCTGTATGTATGAGGATGATGCCAAAGGTCTTTTGATCTTTGATTTCTGTGTTTGTGTTAGAGTTTAGTGGAATTATGCCCGATCAGCTTTGTTTTTCTTAATTTTGGTTTGATAAAAGTCTGTTTTGCATGTGTGCAAAAATTGTTTTGTTCCCTTTGTTCTCAGAAAATGGGTAATTACAACACAATCTTGCTATCCACAAGACAGACCTGAGCTCATACGGCCTAGCAAGACCAGCAACAATATTTTAATGGTTGGAAGTGCCCGCCCCAACCTGAATTACTGCCCACGCAGCCACAGTCTGATGATCACTGGTGCCATGGGAGCGGTGCGAGTAAACAGGTAAGATGTGGTACAGCCACAACACTAAATTCGAGTGTAGGTGAAAAAATGATCTGATTTGTCCGTTTGTCCTGTTCTTTTAGATACAGCATTGTTTCCTCAGATGAAGACGCCCTGAAGATCTCCACCCTGGGCCTCCACAATGGCCACGGTCCTGTGACACTACACACGTTGACAGGAATCCACACTGGATGTGCAGGAGGGGGAGGAGGAGAACAAAAGTGTCCAGGAAGTGAAGATGGAAGAGGGACATTGTCACTGAGAGTGAACAATGAGCCTGTTGTTCAGAGTAATCACCGTAAGTCACCGTCATTTCATTTGGGTTTGAATCATGGCACAGGCCGTTTGCGCAGCCGCTTTGTAAAGAAGAATGGCCAGTGTAACGTGGTGTTCAACAACATGGAAGACAAACCGCGGCGCTACCTGGCTGACATCTTCACCACCTGCGTAGACATACGTTGGCGTTATCTACTGCTCATTTTCACCACCACCTTCCTGCTCTCCTGGCTGCTGTTTGGCCTGGTATTTTGGGGAGTGGCCCTCGCCCATGGAGATTTTGATATTCGCTCTCCAAGGGAAGGCGACCCTGTGGGCATCGTGGAAGAAAAACAAGATCAATGGCAACCATGTATTCTACACATCCAGGGTTTCATTGGGGCGTTCCTCTTCTCCGTAGAGACTCAGACCACCATTGGATATGGCTTCCGTTGTGTCACTGAAGAGTGCCCAGTCGCCGTGCTGACTGTGGTGGTCCAGTCCATCGTGGGCTGTATTATTGACTCCTTTATGATTGGCACCATCATGGCAAAGATGGTGCGGCCCAAGAAGCGAGCCCAGACGTTGCTGTTCTCCAATCATGCAGTCATTGCACTGCGTGATGGCAAACTGTGCCTCATGTGGCGCTTGGGGAACTTGCGCAAAAGCCACATTGTAGAGGCACACGTTCGCGCGCAGCTCATTCGGCCACGAGTCACAAGTGAGGGTGAGTACCTCCCTTTAGAACAAACAGACATTGATGTCGGCTACGACGAGGGTCTGGATCGGCTGTTCCTGGTGTCACCACTGGTGGTGGTTCACGAGATCAATGACAGCAGTCCTTTGTATAACTTGAGCCGTGCTGATCTGCTAAAGGAGGACTTTGAGATTGTGGTCATCCTGGAGGGGATGGTGGAGGCCACCGCCATGACGACTCAAGCACGCAGCTCCTATTTGGCCAAGGAGATCCTGTGGGGCCATCGCTTTGAGCCTGTGGTTTTGGAAAAGGGTGACCGCTACCACGTGGACTATTCCCGCTTCCATAAGACCTACGAGGTGTCATCAACACCTCATTGCAGTGCCAGCGAACTCAATCAGATAAAAAGTCATGGTGGGCAGTCTTCATCCTCCAGCTCAACATACTCACGCTCTCCTTCACCATTCGCACCACGGACGACACGACACCTTCTGGCTCCTCATTCACCCAGTGCATTCTGCTACGAAAATGAGGTAGCCCTGTGCTACGGGGAAGAGGAGGAAGAGGAGGATGTGAAACAGGAGGCAGCGAGCGGGAGCGAAAGAAATGACAGAGAGACAACGCCGAGAGATGATATTCACTTGGGATTCAAGGAGACATTTGTGGAGGAGCAAGCAGTGGAGATGCTGTGTGCTCTGGACTCGGAGACTCAGATCAGCCTGGACAGATTACAGTCTCCACTACCTTTATACGTCAGCAGAGAGTCAGGAGTGTAAAGCCAAGCACTGAGTAACAGCTGGAATGAAACATGTGTCCATTTGTTTCCTCACTGTGTGCAACCAACCAGTTTAATCAAAAACATGGACTTTTGTGCAGCTCTGCAAACTCCACACAGCTTTAGCACATAACTCATTTTGGATTCAGGTGTTCTTCACCATAAGTTGTAAATTGCATTATCAGTGCACCATGCAGAACATTATGGTCACCAAGTATTTATGAACATCAAAAGGTATATTCACACATTCCTGCTCTTGTTTTGTTTTTTCAGTATGAACCATGTATGACCCAAAAATGAAGTCCTTTCCTTTTCATTAAGTTTTTGTAATTATGATATCCTGTTGCTTTTATTCTAAAATGATTGATTTGAATCACACATACATCATATAGATAAATATAAAGAAAAGAAATAAAAAATACGTAATGGCTAAAATGATTCGAAAATAAGCCACAACCAAGAAACAGTTAAACATGTACAGCTGAAGAACACGCACTTTATTCTTACTTTTATTAAAAGAAATAGAGATTTCGACACATTGGGTTTAATTGTTTTTTTAATGAATAAAGCACAAATAAACAACAGTTATGTTCTGTGTCACTGGTATGAGGTTTGTGTAACATCCACTCTGATGGCTCTCTAACACCCACCTGACTCACGACACAACCTTACAATGGCCTAAATAAGATAATATCAGGAGGCATGCCTGTCTCAATGTACCAGGCAGTGAAGGTGACGGACAGAAATAGAAGAAACATGGGTACTCACAGAGTACATGGACAAACCGGGCTGAATGGGGACAAACAGGAATGGAGGGTGGAGGAGAGCCACTTGCCATCAGGAGGCACTGAAGCCCATGTTACTGTCGAGAAGGACACGGTTTACTCCTGTTGGACAGGCTCCCTCAAGTGGTCGGCTAATGACATAACAGTCAGTCAACAACAGTGAATATCGGTCTCCTGTTGTCAAATCATGCTTTTCTGTCTGAAATTTTGGCTTTAGAAATAATCTTGGCGAACTATGGCCCATAAAAATAAGATTAATAATAATGATGATAAAAATTATGATAATGAGAAGAAGAAGAAGAAGATGGCGCAGTAAACAAGCAATTATAAGACCCAATATTAAGACTGTTATACAGGTTTCTCTTTGTTTCTCTGCTGTAGCGCTTTAGGGGGAATCCAGGATCTTATCTTATTAATTTAATGGGCACAGACCTTGTTTTAGCTCGATTTTCAGACATCTATCATACGTTTATTTTCCTCATGTGGAAACATTCTGCACTGAGTCATCCTCACTATTTCGGAGCATACCACCTAGGGACCAAGTCCAGTTCTGCCGACACTTACTTTGTCAAGGGCAACGTGCTCCAATATGTTTGCCTCCCTATTTGAGTGCCAAAAATTCAAACAGGGAGTGTTGTTCCTGTAAGACTAACTGATGAGCTCTTTTCCATCCAATGTCATTGATGATTAGTTTCATTTATGATAAACACAGAAGCATTCTCAGGGAACCTCCCTGTGTCATCTTCCTCTCCTGCAATCTAATTATTTTAATTTTAATTTTAGTGTAGTTAATTGTATTGTGCTTTTCACTCTCACAAACCGTTTCCCTGCTATTATCCTATCCTTTTTTTCCCTCGCTGTTTTGATCCTGGTTAATTAACCAAAACGTCACATCCCCCTGTCATCAACATCCATGAGCCAGACCAGCTGGAGGACCTTTGTGACCTTTTGTAAAGCCGCTAATGGCTGACAAGGATCTTGCCTAATAAGGTAGTATGTGTTCATCTTTGTGGCCGTCCTGTGTGAGAGTTTGTGCGTGCTTTCATGTGTGTGACACCCTGTACGTCTCCGTGCCCTCCCTGGCCTCACTGGTTGTTTGTCCCCTCGGGCTGTGTGGCCAGTCGGCAGCAGTGTGTGCGCTCAGCAGGGGACAGTATTTAGGCACTGACTGCTGTGGCTGGAGGATCTTTGATTCCATAATGAGCTGTTGTGTGTTGTGGAGCTGTGAAACGGCATGCTGGGAAAACAGAGGAGCATTGTGTGTTGCCCAGCACAGCTCGGCTCAGTTCAACTTAGGCCCATGTCTGTCTGTCTATCTGTCTGTCTGTCTATTTATTGCTTCTTCTTCTTCTTCTTCTTCTTCTTCTTCTTCTCTCCTCTGTCTTCTATCTAACTGCTTTTCGTTCTCCTTTATTTCTCTTGCTGCACAGCCTCCTGTCAACGCAATCAGCCTGACTTCATTCTAACAGACATCTTACCTAAATGTGTTTTTTTTTTATTATCCATTATGTGATTAAACAACCATTTTTTTTTTCAATTTGCAGATAATTTACTTTTCTTCCAAAAGCACACAATTTAATTTCATCTTCAAAAAAGTGTACAGATACAGATAAGCAGAGTTCAGGTTCAGGGTCGAGTTGAGGATTATTTTTGATTATTTTACCCTAGCTGCAAACATTTTCTTGCAGAGTTCTGCATGTCAGTTGGGTGTTAAAATGCCGAATACCAGCTTTGTAAATTTCAGTTATGTAATTCAACAAACATATATTTCCCAGCCATCCATAATTTTTGAATTCAAGAATTGTACATCTACTGAAAAGTTAAGATAATTGTGATTAGATGCATAACTTCAACACGTTACAGAATTTGATACATTTTGTGTTTTTGTGACCTACATCAGCAGCACACCAACTTATGTTTATTACTGGTTTGTGTTGTGCCTTTGTTCACCTGTCTCTCAATCTCTGTTCTGTTCTGTATGGTTAAAAATTTGATTTGTTTTATATTTGATCATTCATATTATTTTCCATACATCCCTCCTTATCGGTCTGTATCTATTGTGTAGTATGTGTCTATGACTTCCTGTTTATCTCGTCCTCTTTTTCCCTCTGGCAAATTCACATTTTCTGACAAATTATATGCAGTGTGATCTCACCATGTATCTCTCGGAGCATTTCATGAGAAAAATCGTCTGACGCTTACTGAGTTTTGAAATATGAAATAAAATGAAAATGACAGACAGACGGAATGCTATAAATCTTCTTATTTGTAGAAAACATACCATCTATCTTTCTGTCCCTTTGGCTTTTATCTCTTCCTCAACCCAGTCAACAACAGAGTCTTTCATAGGCTTTCATGCAGCCGTCTTGGCCTCAGACCCCTCAGGCTGTCTCTCTCTTGCTCTCTCTCTCTCTTTCTCTCTCTCTCTCACACACACACACACACACACACAGACAATAATTAAATCTTCTGAACAGAACTCATGATTCGAAACTCTGTTGTTGCACTCTCTGTTGCTTGCTCGCTTGCTATCTCTCTGATGAAATCTATGTTTGTGATTTACATCCTATTAAATTGTTATATCATAATCAAGACCAAGACAAAGGAGTTTGTTTGTTCCGTAAACTCTTTATGTTTATTTGTATACTTTGAGATCAGATAATATTAACACAAAAGTAGTACCGCAGCACAGTCAAATATATCACATCCATTTACCTCTTATCAGTGAGGAAATTTAGAACAATACCTGGCAGGTGAAATTCAAATTTCTTGTAGGTATAGGGATGTAATCCTTTCTCATGACATTGGAGTGACTGACTGACTCACCTTAGCTTCACCTTTGTTCCTATCACTCTTATAAACAAACACAAACAACACAGAGTGTATTATACTGAGAAATAGATTATACCCAAGGTCAAGTCCATAACATGTAAGTACATACAAAATGAGTTATTCATTAATCATAATTCATTATATTCCTGTTGGTTACATTTTCAAACATCAGTAATGTACACACTTTTCATAGCATCACACAGCCTTACACTGATTAAACTTGGGATTTGTTTGGGGTTTTTTGTTTGTTTGCTTGTTTAGATTTGGATCATGGATTATCCATTTAAAGTAGTAGTACGTGATGTTGGAACTCTCAGTCTGTTTTGTGTTTACATTTAGTCACAAATATGCTTTTTTCACAGAGTTTACTCGGCTGTGTGTGTGTGTGTGTGTGTATGTGTGTGTGTGTTTGTGTTTGTGTGTGTGTGGATGTGCTTGACAGAGAGAGAGAGAGAGAGAGTTGTGCCTCTGATATGAAGCTGTCCACAGCCTCTCATATCCCTAATCATAAATTCTTTGTAGCTCTGATTGATGAAAATGTCACATATTAACTTCATAAAAACCCGCAATTCAATACTTTTACATTTACTTCAAATGAATTAATTGAATAACTTCCATCATCAAATTGATGTCATGTTAAGGCAAACACTTAAGGTTAATTCAAAGGAATTTGGATACATTTATCAGCATTTTACACTCTAGTAACCCATTAATAATGGAATGTACCCTGCATGGAAAAATTTGGCCATACATTATAGAAATATTGGCTCTTTCAAAACTTTGGGCGGTTCACCAGAAAATAAAATAAAACCAAGCCTTTCTAAGGACGGACACATTTGTGGTTTGTTCCTCAGAGTTTAAGAAATTAAAAGATGTAAGCTAGGATAAGATAAAACTTTATTTACTCTGCAGGACATAACTATAGACTATTATGTCCAAATCTAGCTTAGTTCAGATTAGTTTGAATGCCAATAATATTCATTATATTATTACCTGTTATATCTTCTTTTAACTTAGCATAGCTTAGCTTCACTTTAATTTAGTTTACCGTAGCTTCATTTCTTCGTTCATGTCATAACTTGGCATAGTTATATTTGTTTCTTAATTTCCTACGTTAGGTTATGTTTTGCTTGTCATAACTGTTCTTATCGCATCTTAGTATATCATAGCTAATCTTTAGTTTAGTTTTCGTCTCTTTAGTTTAGCTTGTTAAAGCCTAGCCTAGTTTCGCTTTAATTTAGTTTATCTTAGCTTGTGATCTTTGCATATATCATAACTTAGCATAGTTAACTTTGTTACTTAAGTTCCTTGGTTAAGTTACATTTTGCTTGTCATTAGTGTTCCTATCTCAGCATGCCATAACTGATCTTTAATTTACTTCAATTTGGAGTGGCAAAAGAAGTCAGAGTTCCAACAAGGCAACTTCATTTGCAATCCATGTACATCACTGACAAGCAGTGGCTCTGATATCAGTCATCATGCCAGCATTGGACATGGATATGGCATTAAATGCGTCAACAATGTATCTAAACATGTACGAGGTATTGTCTGTTAAATTGAAAAATTAAATGTGCAACTGCCAGTTATATTAGACATTGTTCGTCTTAAACTCAGCTTAGTTAAATTTAGCATATTTTAGCTTAGCTCACCCTACTCTAAGTTCATCTTATCATATCTTAGCATTGTTAAACTTATCAAAACTTAACTTAAAGCCAAAGCTTTATCTTTAGTTTAGTTTAGTCGAGTTTAGGAAAGAGAGATTGTCATAGCAAACTCTACTTATTGCAGTGTAGGGAGCCGTGGGGACTGGTAGCAAGTGTAGCTAACATCAGACACACATGCATGACTAAACAACATTCTGGCATGTATGACTGAGGGGCAAAACAGTCATAATATGAATGTCACCATTGTCCACCTCACCATCATCACTATCTTCATCATCATCTTCATCATCATTCACCCTGAGTTTCAACATCCTTGTGCATCTGAGTCAGAAGCACTGACACAATGTTCCCGACTGTTCCTTACACTCACTCTTTTACACTCTCATTCTTTTTCTCTCCACATCTCATTACAAGTCATTTCTAGATTTCATTCCCCTATCTTTCTCTTCTCCATCTTCCTTTCCTCCCTCTCTCTGACTAGAAGCTTGTGGACGGCGCAAAGAGACACGGACGCAGCAAACCCGACGAACAATAGTCCATTCATGATGCCCTGCGATGCAACCATGATCCTGCTCTGCCCTCCACCACCCTCCACCCCTCCCAACCCTGCACCAGCCTCCACAGCTGCACAGGAATGTGGTCCAACAAGTTACCCGCTCCCCCTCTTCCCTACCGCCACCACCGTCACTACCAGCACCATCTCACCAGCACGGCTGCCATTGCAACCGAAGCCCTCTTTCCCAAATAAAAAAGACGAAGAAGGCAAGAAACTAAGAGGGGGGAAAGTGTGCAGATGGAGCACAAAGAGAGGATTCATGGTTGGTCACATACTCTCCTCCAGAAAAAAAGGGGGGACCCATTTAAGCGTGGTGCAGCTGCACTAATTCACTGGTTGAAAATGGGCAAAAAGGAGTGACAGAGGTCAGATAGGAGAATCACTTTTTATACATCCCGACAGCCCTTGTGTCACTGCATCAAACCATTATAAATAACAGCCACTTACTGAGTATGGGTAAATCAAGTCATAGTTGTAGCATTACAGGTTGTGAGCCGTCCTCATTAGTGAACACAGGTCCTGACCCATTAACAGTCCTGACAAGACCTTTGTTTATCTTCTATTTACCACCCAAACACTCATGTAAATACTTTACATGGCATTCCTAAAGGTATTGTATTAACAATCATTATACTGCCGATGTGTTTGACAGTATTGCACTCTGTTTATTTTATTTTAGAGTTTAGCACAGATAAGAAATAGGACAAATAACACTAAATAATCCTTAAGTTGAATCTGTTTTTTGTGTTGTTTTGGGGCTTTTTTTCTGTTTTTAGAATGTACAGAGCTTCTCATATCCCGGGGTGTTATTTTTTCTAAAGCATGAAGAAAGACAAGGGGATGGTTTTACATATGATTAAAGTAAAGTTCATAATAAAATGCAGTGTGAATAATGAGCCGATGTTGATGTCACATGAGGATCAGCA
This sequence comes from Brotula barbata, assembly GCA_900303265.1. Classification (NCBI taxonomy): domain Eukaryota; kingdom Metazoa; phylum Chordata; class Actinopteri; order Ophidiiformes; family Ophidiidae; genus Brotula; species Brotula barbata. The sequence goes on from OMNV01000690.1 coordinate 66,824, forward strand.
TTATTGATATTCTGGTTACTCGGTGTCACAGAGAATTCCCCCAGCTAAAGTCAGAACTCCACTGTTTTTCACACAAACTCTGAGAGGCATTGCCATTTATTAATCACGCGGTTTTCAAACTCCACAAAACACACAGAAACTATACCAAGAAACATTGAATCTACTGACATACTCCTAATTGGTCCTGAACGTGCATGGCTGGCAGGCACATTTTCTGGCATTAGGGGAAATATGCTAATGTTCCAATCTTTGCAATTTATGACATATAATTTCAGATCCTATTATTGAGTTCGTCATCATTTGGAATAAATGACGGCATTCATTTCTGTCCAATGTGCCCATTGACTTGGGAATGAATGCTTTCCACCAATTATACAACAGTTTGATGCAGAATGTGACCCAGCCTCTGCATATTTGACCGCTATGCATGTTTCCCTTATCTGCATCCCTCTCACACACTCTCTCTCACACTATCTGCATGTTGCTCTCTCTCTCACTCTCTCTCTTCTTTCTTTCTCCTTCCATCATCAGATTTCAGGAATTTCCCCTGGGAGTTGTTCAAGTATTAAGGCCATAAGGCCATAGCAAAAGGGCATGTGCTCTCTCTCTCTCTCTCTCTCTCTCTCTCTCTGTCTCTCTTTATTTTTGTTTTGTCCACCACCTGACCATCTGATGACCGGTCTAAAAACCACTATAGCCCACTGAGTCTTCAAGAAGACGTTAATCGCCCACGACTGCAAACCCTGCCACAGCTCAATTTCATACTGATCAGTGGAGGAACATGCATATGAATCATCGTTGCCCATGACTAAATGTGCACCTGAAGGTTGAATCTTTAACCTCACTGCTGATCATGAGACCCTATCCTCCCCTCCTCTCCCCTCTTCCCCAGAAGCCACAGGAAAGAGTTCTTGTGACACAGTCGTCTATGCATCCATGGAGAGGCCCATTACTGCAGTCACATGGCAGGCAGGGACTGTATTACTTGTGAATGATGCGACCATGTGAGCTCTATTTTCTGAGAACCATGATGGTTGGAGGACACAGAAAATGAATAGCAGTGGTAGCAGTTGTCTAAGTCCTACATTCATTGTGAACACAAAAATAAATCAATCATTACAAAAAAACTGTTTGTTCCTTTTGTGTGTGTGACAGGTGGAGCTTTAGGAAATTTCTGTCTAAGAAACAGACACAGAGGAAACAGCCGTTTTCATGTACTAATCGCCCAAAGTATCAACATTATAATGGAAGAAAAACACTAAAAGTATTCAAAATTAGATTATTCACTATTAAATTATATTCATCATAAAATAATTTTTCAATATGAAGTGGAAGCACTCAAAGTCACAGAATTTAGTCTGAGGGTGGTCTCTTTTACTTTTGTATTGTTTTTAGAAAGAAAGAAAGAAAGAAGGAAAGAAAGAAAGAAAGAAAGGAAAGAAAGAAAGAAAGAAAGAAAGAAAGAAAGAAAGATGGAAAGCCTACTGCTTTTAATAAAATACTAAGTTCAATAACTTCCTGTACAAAATATATCAAAGTCATTGTGTCTTTGAGCTGAAATGAGAAAAAAAAGATTCAATCTAAATTTTGCAATAATTTATCATGATATTTCAAGCTTAAGTTAAACGTTCATGTAAGCAGTCAGATGCAAATGTTGAAATAAAAAATCAAACAAAGTATTAAGACATAAAAACTCGCACCGAAGAACAGGTGTAGAAAATAGACTCATCCAACCTAAACGCACAAAAGAAACTCTCAGTAAAAGCTCACTTTGTTAAACTGTCTTTAACGTCTGCACACATCGATACGACAGAATTTATTTTCAAATTTTTATATTGATCAGCTTTTGGTAATGTATCGATCAGCTTTCCGAGGCCTCCCGGGAGATCGTTCAGACAAACGACGCTACTGCGGCTTTAGAAAAGTTCACATCTTTAATCGAGTTATCATTCGTTAAAATAAACATTTTATTTATTTGTAAAATGTAGTTGTAGTTTTCGAAATGAAACCGTGATTTGAACGTCCGGTGGTTACAAAATACTGTCATACTTTCATCATTTCTTCCTTGGGAGGGAAAATTCATTTATTAACCGTGAGCTACTTTAATTCACTAAAACAATATTTACTGCAACAAATAATAATTATTTATTCATCTATTTATTTACTTCTTTATTTTTTTTTAATCTTATTTCTTTGGAGGTGATTTTAACAGTTTGGGGTTTTTTTTGCAAAGTCCGTTTTCTTAATTCGTCATTTTTGCTTTGTGAACAAAACCACGCAAAACAAAACAACCAAAAGAACAACTGAATATATATATATATACACTGTATTTACATATATATGTTATCCAATACTTATGTCTCTCTGTGTACATAAGCTTGATTTAATTTCGTAAAAGCGCACATAAGCCTCATTCCGCTTTTACAGGAGGATTTATACTAAAAACAGGGAATAAATCGAACAGTAACCTGCGACACGAACGCACTGAACACTTAACGGTACAGGAATATAATAAAAACATGTTAACCTCACAGGTGAAATACAACATTATAAATAAGGCTTCATAAAGGTGACGGTGATTAAAATAGTCCCTTAAGTAAATGTTAAGCCTGTTTAAGACTGCTATAACACATTATACATTTTCACTGGAATAAATCCTCATTAAATTTTAAAAAAATACAAAAGTTTGAAATAATAGATTTTATGGTCAGTTCAGTCAGAAAAGCGCCTCTGGTCGGGTGAAGCACCTTGCTGAGTCAAACTCCCTGGGGGGTCGTGCTCCCTCACTGCCTGTCTGTGAAACCGCAGCATCCTGTCTGCACAAACCACCGACGCTGCACCACAGCACGCAACTTTCTGCACATTTCCCGCGAAACGAAGCCCCTCGTCGGCTGCTATCCTCTATTACAGACAGAGAGACCCAACTCACATCAAGCCTAGGAGGCCTCAGGATCCAAGCTGGTCGATGGGGTGCAGCATGAAGGCGCCCCCCCACCTATCACCCCTTCATCCCCAAATCGGGCCCTCTCAGCCTCCCGCCATCAGCGCCGACAGGGCCCAAGTCCAGGTGCTGCACAGGCCGATTAGAGACAGAAAAGAGACGGAGAGGACACCCAAGAGAGGTCCATGTGTCCTCCTGTCTGCTGCTGAGCTGTTTTCTATGTGTGCGCCACCAGTGTCTATGCTCGGACATAAGGGGAGAAAGACGCACACATCGCTCTCTGTTATCAATTTTTTCCATGTTTGCAGCACAAAACTGCTTTTTGTTCCCCATTTTTTTCCATTTACGAGGGTTAATGGATAGTGGCTTGGGCGTTTGATCACATGGCCACAATTCACCTGAGATGGAGACAAAGAGAGCAAAGAGAGAGAAGAGAGAGAGAGGGAGAAAACTGAGAGTCCGGCTCAACATGAGAGGCAAGGGAGACACAGGGGTTATTGTTGCATTGATTTTGTGTGCGTGTGTGTATGTGTGTGTGTGTGTGTCCAAGCAAAGATGAGATGCTGCTAAAGTCGATTCTCTTCATTCCCATGCACAACATGCGCGTACAAACTGACCATCACGCAGTGGAAACGGTGCCACTTTATTCCGCTCAAATCAATCAAATTAAACCACCTCAGAATAATCGATTAATTTGATCGACGTAAAACAAACTTCCATTTTAATCGACAGAATTGCCTTCGTTAGGGATTTGTCTCAGTACAAGGGACCACTAAGCTCATGAGCGCGTCCATTTGGCTTTTTATCTTTAAGAAAACAGAACGCAATGAATTCAGTGACAACAAGATTTGGGATTCTAGCAACATCGTGCTCATATCTGATTATCTTAATTAAATATCTGAGTTAGAGCCTAAAACTTGTCTAAACGCCCGTTCCTTTATTCTCATTTATCAAAGATTATTTGCTTATGAAATGTTAGATATTTGAAGTCATGTAGCACAGGGGGAAAGTGGATCAGTGAATATGATGTCATATTTTGAGCACAGAAAACGAAATGAAATGACTATTGTGTAATGTTGCTAAATCATTTGTGTTTGTAAGGTTCCATTTACGTCTGCCATTGTTTTTTAAGCATTGATTTCAAGTTCAGTCGCCTTTTTTTGTACTTGTAGCACCATTCCTTTTCACATTGTACATGTTTACATAGTATTGCCACTTTTTTTGTATTTATGTTGTATTTTTGTTTTGTTTAATTTGTTTTACAACTAACTTTGTTTGTTTATTGTTTCCTCATGTATACCTTAATGCTGATTATTTATGAGTATACATTCTTCTTGAGTTATTGTGCTCAATGTTTACCCTCTACGTCCGCACTTTACGTATCAAGCTAAATTCCTTTTATAGCTCCATGTACTTGGCGAATAACGTCAGTTTCTGAAGCTAAATTGTATAAAATTGAGTAAAACCAAGAACGTAGAAAAATGCGTCCCCGGTCGAAAAAAACAAGTCAAACTATACAATTCCAAGGTGATTTTTTTTTTGTTTGTTTCAGAGACGTCTAATTCTTAAACCACAAATAACTCTCCTCATTATTGTTTATTTGTTTGATATAACATGTCAACACGTCCAACAAAGCTGGCCTTCACTTGGCTCTAAATGGCCGCACTGTAGAGTCATTTAAGCCACTCCGATGTAAAATCTCACCTCTTCTCATTGGAAATGTTCACAGTGATGGACAGAGGGGCATTAACTGTATGCTGCTCTCCTCCAATCAGTGCGCAGCAGGATAATTGGAGGACCAATGGGAGCACGGCGTGGTGCTAGGGGGCGGGCCTGGCTGTGTGTTGGAATGCTGCCTCTCTGGGAATGTTTTCCACTTTCAATCAGTTTTTTTTCTTCTCCCGGTCCTTCTCACAAGGCGCTCTTTAAGCTCCGGTGTTGCCACACAGAGCAGCCATTCATCGGCTCTACAGTCAGCCACGCACACTCCCCATGTTGAACCACTGGACAGCTAAATTGGTAAGTTATGCATTTTTTTCTCACTAGATATATATGATATTAAAAAAATTATAAACATATTTCTTATTGGTATTTGTGCGCCAGGTTGGTTCTAACAGTTTTGCTTCATTTTGACTTAATTTAGAAAATAAATGAGCTGAATATTCACCGTTGGATTCGCTCTTTTGGTCAATAGAAATATTTTTATTATTATCATTGGCCATATATGCTATCTGTACGCAGATGAAGATTAATTCCAACCTGTTTTACGCGCTCATGTGACTCATTGTATGATCATATATGTCCAAAGTGGGACAATTTGATTCTTAGATATTCTTATTAGAATTTACATCCTTTTAAATGTACTAGTCGTGAGTTTTTACACATAATATTTTGTTTTTAGGTGTAGCTGCTTTCGGTGAGACGGATTTCCAGCCTAGACGGGCCAACGGTGGGAAATCTTTGGTGACCAGACGCACCAGTATGGGCTTACCCGAGAACAACCATCAGTAACTGGGACACCTATAGATTCGAGTCATCTTAATCAGTTAAAACGTCTTAATTAAGCTACGTCCCGCAGTTTTCATCTTTGTTAGTTTAATCGAATTATCAGGACTGTCTTGTTATTAACTGGAGAAAATGTCCGGTGAGGAGCACAGCCTGTCTGAGGCGGAGCTGAGTCCCGGAGGGTCAGATGATGGTCACTCACTTTCACCGACTCATCCCGGTGGACCACACGGCCAGGACTCACCTCTGACCGGGCCGCCGCAGCAGCTGACCACGCTGTGCGTAGCTGACGGCAGCGGGGAGGATGGAGGGAGAGCCAGGGCCAAATCAGAGGAGGAGGACGATCGCTTCCCCATAGGCATCCGGGAGGCGGTCAGCCAGGTGCTGGACGGTTATGACTGGACACTCGTGCCCATGCCGGTGCGCGTAAATAACGGGAACAAAGCGAAGCCGCACGTCAAAAGGCCCATGAACGCATTCATGGTGTGGGCGCAGGCGGCGAGGAGGAAACTGGCGGACCAGTACCCCCACCTGCACAACGCGGAGCTCAGCAAGACCCTGGGCAAACTGTGGAGGTTGGTAAGGGGAGGGGGGCCCGAAAGAGAACAGTATGGCCATACAGTGGCACATTTCCTGTGCCGTTAGTGCGCATAAAATGGAAAAGGTTGGCAAAATCGGAGCTCTATTAAGTGATGCCCACAATTAATGCAATCAAATCCTACTTACATTTGTACCATTATGTTGTCTCATAAAATATGATTATACTTCATGATGTGCTTTTTAAATTTCCACACCTAAAGGTTTATGTCGGCCTAAATGGAGCTCAGTACGTTCTTCTGCATTACGCGTCAGAAATAAAGAAATGTTTATTATTTCTACTTTACAACATTCAGAAAAAATAAAAACGAGAAAGTAACTTTCACATTAACCAGGGTTGCTTCTAGGACTAAATCACGCCTTGTTTTTCTCCCCTAGGCTGTTGAACGAAAACGACAAGAGGCCATTCATCGAGGAGGCGGAGAGGCTGAGGAAACAGCACAAGAAGGACTACCCAGAGTACAAGTACCAGCCTCGGAGACGCAAAAACGGCAAACTAGCGTCTTCTGAATCCGACGGCCAGGGGGAAGGGGAGGCAAGCCACTCCCAGTCCCACTACAAGACCCTGCATCTGGAGCATAACGGTGGGGCCGGGTCTCCCCTGGGTGACCTGCACCACCACCACCATCACCACCACCATCCTGCTGGTAGGTGGATCCTTTGCATCCAACCCCTTTTTCTTCCTTTTCTGCCAAAATGAAACCCAAAACCCTTGTTGTACTCGATGATGACAGCTCACCTGACTATGTTGCCCTCCTCTCTAGGTCAGGGTCACAGCCCCCCCACGCCCCCCACCACCCCAAAGACAGAGCTCCAGTCCGGGAAACTAGCAGATGCCAAGAGAGAGGGGGGAGCGGGAGCGGCCGGAGGCTCAGGAGGGTCCAGGGCAGCCCTTGGAGTGGGAGCTGAAGGGGCATCCGGTGGCCCCTCGTCGTCCAGCGCTAAACCCCACATCGACTTCGGCACCATGGACATCGGCGAGATTAGCCACGAGGTGATGTCCAATATCGAGCCCTTTGATGTAAACGAATTCGACCAGTACCTTCCTCCGAACGGCCACCCACAGAGTGCAACAGGGGCAGGTGCGGCCGGTTCCTCGGCTTCGTCCTATGCCTATGCCTTGGCCGCCGCTAGTGGCCACTCCGCCTGGCTCTCCAAGCAACAGCAACAGCCTCAGGCCTCCCCATCTTCGTCTGACCCCTCAAAGGCCCAGATCAAGAGCGAGTCCGCATCTGGGAGCCACTACGCCGAGGCTTCGTCCTCTCCTTCCTCAGGCACCCACGTCACCTACACCCCGCTCAGCCTGCCTCACTATGGCTCCGCTTTCCCCACTTTGGCCTCCAGGGCTCAGTTTGAGTATGGAGACCACCAGGCCCCAGGGGCATACTATGCTCACTCCAGCCAGGCCCCAGGGCTGTACTCAGCCTTCTCCTACATGGGCCCCACACAAAGGCCCTTGTACACTACCATAGGAGACCCCTCCAGTGTGGCCCCCTCTCACAGCCCCACACACTGGGAGCAGCCTGTTTACACCACACTCACAAGACCGTGAGGGAGACCAGCTGAGCAGAGGGAAATATGGGAAGTGTGTGAGCGTGTGTCAGTATCCGTGTGAGTGAGTGAATGTGTGTGTGTGTATTTGTGTATATGCCCGTGCCATATTGATGTTATTTTAGAAGTTTTTACTTTTTTAGCCAATATAATAATGCAAGATGCATTCACGGGGCCTTACACAGTTATTCTGAAAGCAGCCACGAACACACACATCATGAAGTGTGAATCAATGGTCAACCGCCAATCAAAATAAATGAACTGCAACAAACGTGTGCCATCGTAAATATAAACATTAAGATGTACAGAAAGCGTGTATACAAGAGGTAGAGGAGCAAGTGTTTGTACACTGACAGTGAATAGATGTTGGATTGATGAGCAATGTAACCCAAATGTGATGGGTTTAGCCTGACATAATCAGATTCTATTAACCAAACTAAAGGAGCTGTTTTTGATGTTATTGTGTTATTTTATGAGTAGTAAGTTTATTGTCGTTGTTGACATCCTAGGGTGTGACTTTATGGTGACTGATTTAATTTTACACTTATACATCTGCACCACTGCTTTGGGAAAAATCGTGTTTCTTTCGATGCAACATTAACTGGGTTTGTTCCCATGGCCAGATGGGGATGCATCCCAGTTTCTTTCTGTGTCTCTCTATGTAGATACTGTAGCGCTGTCGGTGTTTTCTGTCCATCTTTACATTGACTTCACTGAATTGAACGAGCTTTTAAGGGGAAAATAGGAAAAAGAGAGGGAAAGAGATTTGTTAAGATGCATTTCAGCTTCCTTGCATGTTACCCAGTCTTGGACACATTACCTCAACTCTTCACATTGTGCCAATAACAAAGGAGGCCGACTATCCACAGCTGATGAAACGATGCAAAGTAATTCAAAATTTCATAACGGTAAGCCTTCACGTTTTAATTCATGCCATTTTGCTGCAATATGTTTGATTTGTCCAATTACTGAGGTAAAATCTATAAGTACAGAGTCTCAACCAAATCCCTCGAGGTAATTGGCCAGCTTTGGATCCTGCTTAGGGATTAGAATCACATGTATCACCATTCTACACCATATGTAGGCCAAACCGCCTGTTTTTGTATTTACACTTTTTCCCATGTTGTGTCCAAATAGCCTCCTTCCTCTTCAGCAATGTGAATAATGGTCATTACCACAAGCTTCACCTTTATTATGTGACGCATATTTTATCATTTTATACTGACCCTCTTACCATGTAGTTATTATTTTTATGCAAGTAATAATGCATTGTGTGTCAAGCCTTTGCTTCTTCTGTTTTATATAATTCTGGATAGTTTTGTAAAATGTTTGCTATACATTCACCAAGTATTTTGCTTCCTTACAAGAAAAAGCAATGTTGAAATATTATTGTCATCATCTATTAAATCAATTTATTTATAAAGTGCTGCGTAAGATCGTTATTTGCGTTCAGCATTGATTTTCAGAGTTAATGAGTGGGATCGTGAGGTAAGTAATTAGTGCAAGTAAAGGCTGCATGAAATAAATTTTTAAACACCCTGCTGACGTGCGAACTATAATAACAAAACAATCAGCGCCCCACTAACCTAAGCTGTTTAGTGTGTTTGTGTGTGTGGCAGGCTAAAATTGACTACTAATTCCCCACATTTAATCGGCTGGGGACTGCGTGTTACTGAGGAAGACAAAGAGAGTCTTTCAGCAGGAAGGAGAGAGAGAGAGAAAGAGAGAGAGAGAGAGTGAGAGAGGGTGGGTGTAAAGAGCCAGAGGCAAGGCCAATTTCAGCTCAGTCACTGCATGGCATACACTTGGACTTTTGTACATGGCCTTCCTTCGCACTGGCTCTCCTCTCCACCTGAGGCTCCTCTCGCCTTCACATTCAGCTGCCGTATGAACTCAAACAGACTTGTATGTCAGTGGAGGGTGTTGAGAATTATGGAAATCAGAGTAAGAAAAAAGTGACTTGTTGACCCACATTTTTTTTTTTTCTTTCGCATACAGTCCCAAAAGTCTGCTCTGAATTGACATTTAGGCAAACTGCCTTCACTGCTCTTTACACTTGGACCATCTTCAAAAATATCACTGTAACTTATTGCTGCATGAGCATCACACCAGTTATGACGTATGTTAGGATATAAAATGATGGCCTAGTGAATTGCATGATTCATGGTTTTACTGCTCTGTTTGTTTTGAATAGTGCAGTTTTTAGTTGTTTTTGTGATGTGAGCTTGTTTTTTTCTGTGATTTTATGTATATAGTATTTTTTTGCCTCTTTGTGATATTGTGATGTGTATTTGCATGTTATTTGTCTATAACTCTGTAATTGATGCATATCTTGGCCAGGACACAGTATTTTGACCTCAGTGAGGCTTACCAGGTCAAATAAAGATTCAATACATGCATTTTTCAAGGAGTGGTGGAGGAAATATATTACAAAACAAGAGGCCACAATGTCCAAAATCAGGGTGGAAGAGCTAAAATAAAATTAAGGGAAAGGGAAGCGAGCTCTATGTATGTGTGTGTGCTTGTGTATACTTGTGTGTGTGATTCACAAGGGAAAAATGGGATGGGTGATTTATAAATGGCTATAATAAAAATACACTTTTTAAAATTAAAATACAGATTACAAACATTCAGTTCACTCAAACAACAGTCATTCTTAAATACCAACACAATAATTTACATCCAGATACATTTTCTTTTTATTGGAAGTATAAAGTAATTAAAGAATTGTAAAAGTGTTGCAAATCAGCACAGAATAATCAAAAGCTCGGCTATATTGAAAGAATCCTTGCTTTATGTGAATAAAAACTTCTTTAAATGATAAAGAATTCAATAATTTTCTCAATTTCAATGAAGTCTGTTTCAGTTTCCAAAGATACTTGTGTCCAAAAATCTCAAATGAAGCCATTTACAAAACTCATGTACAACTCTGATTCTGACTTGGAGAAAGAACAGAGGAATGTTCACTGTGCATTCGTTCAGGAAAACATTTCCATGTGAATACGCAGCACTTTCAATTTCTTCATGTCTAGGCACCAAAATGTAGTCCATTCTAGTCAGATTTATTTGTATACTTCAATATTAGATATAATGCCTCAAAGGGCTTTACAGGTACCCACACCGAACAGTTCTTGACCCAGCCCGCAGTTCTCCAGGAAGACAAGGAAAGACTCACCAAACACCTCGATAAGTAAGAAAAATGAGATGAAAATGAGATTCCCTTTCCTTGAATGGCCAGGTGTACAATGGAGGACATATTTGGGCTGAATAAATTACATAGAAGAGATGTAAGAATATAGGATAATAACATAAATACAACACTTGTGACCTGATTTAGCGACAGAATCTCAAGTTCAGAATCTCACAGATGCTGTCAAAATGAATGAAAGAGACTATGCCTAATGTGTTGAATAGCAAAGACAGAGCAAAAATAGATAGATTGATACGAAGGAAATTAAAGTCATCCAGTAGCTAAGAACAAAACAATGATAAACACATACATACACACACACACACAGATATACTGTATATATATGTATATACACATACAACAACAATACAGTGCTAAACGTGCGTGCGCAAAATGTTGGTAGTCGCTAGTAAAACTTGTTTGATGAACATTATATCATCCAAAAAGACGTTTGGTTGGGTGAGAGCAGTGAATTTACATTGTGTTGAATGTGAAGAAAAATGTGACGTAATTCCTGTGTTACCCATTCCGGACCAGTTGGCGGCGGTATTGAGTCTTTTACATGAAAACAGTGACCTAGGAGGTGCGTGACGTCACCCAGGGGCGCCAAATCTGTCGTGTACAAAAATAAAGGAGTTGAGCTTATCACTTTTTATTATGTCAGGTGAGAATATGATTAATTCGCGTTTGTTACACGGCGTTTTATGCAGGAATGACTTACAAAGAACAATGTCAGCGTTTCTTTGGTCACAAAATTCAAGCGTTTGTCACTGGAATCCGCACCGTGTAGCATTTAGCTCTGGCCGATAAAAACATAAGCTAACGTACACAGAGAGCGAGAGAGAGGGGGATATAAACGAGTCTGCTTAAAACGGAATTATGTTAACACGGAATGAATCGCATCTGCCCGACGCAGCAAAAATGTCCCGTTTTGCGAATGCAGTTGAACATTGGTCGTTTACTGCGTGTTGTTTTTCTCTGCAGTCATGGATCTCGGAGCTTTTGAGGCTGACAACTCTGTCAGCTGTCGGTTGGCGTCTCAGATCCCTGAGGTGTGCAGGACAGAAGACTGCTGTCTGGGCATCGACGAGGCGGGCAGAGGCCCTGTGCTGGGTAGGACAGTACTACACTACTATGACTACTAAATACTACCACTGAAATTTGATGTTTATTTCTTTTAGACTCCTAACTTCTGAGATAACCACCAATGTGTCCACCTTTCTAAAGCTTTATTTTGAATTCTAGTGAAAAGCCCTAATTTGGCATCGCTACTAGTTATATCAAGATGATTTCTGGGGTAGTAATCTGTATAAAGTGACACCCAACACATCTAAAATAAAGACAAAATGATGGGACATTTCAAAATGCCATAACTTAAAAGAGAACATCTCTAGAAGTTATGAGATTTTTAGTCACTTATTACTGTATCACAAATGTGAAAAGGACCATAAAATTTATTCAGAACCCTGAACTGTTAACTATGAAGTGTACTCAATTACCACCTATTTAATCAGTGTTTTAGAGGTTAAAGGAAGGCGTAGTCCACATGAAAATGAGCATCTTTTTACAAAATGTACATGTGGCAGATTTAACCATTTGAGCTGATCGTCATCGATGGTAGGTTGACGAAAACAAACAAACAAATAAATAAACATGCTACCAAACATATCGAAGACCCCACAATAAGGGCAGCTTGAACTCAACGACTACTACCTGTAATAATAGTAACAATAATAATTATACATTAACAGGTGTTGTCATAACTTTACAGTTACAGTTGACCTTTACTGGTTCAAATGACCGGAAGGGATTTGTTAGAGGTTGGCAATCATGTGAAAGAAATAGTTTGGACTGATTGATCAATCTTCAAAGCGAATATTGAATCAGAACCCGAATATATTTATTACTCCATCCTCTTGTTATTATGACTACTACTAATAATTTTTGCCACTACAGTTAATAATATTAATAGAACAGTTGTTACAACATTTGTCTTTCTTGATTTATCATTATTAACTTAACATCATACTAGCTGTTATTCGTTATTCAGGTAATATACGTGATGTCTTTCTTGACACCACATTCTTAAAAGCCTGTTTTTTGTGTTTTTGTTGAGAAGTATTGTCTGAAGATTTATGAGAATACCATAGTATTAATTGCATTGTACTAGTAATTGCATGAACTTTTGCATGAACTTGTATGAACAACACAAGCTTGGTTACTTCAAAATGACATTAAAACATGATTAGTATTCCTGTCTGGCGACATCATCGGGGATTCCCGTGGATCACATGTGGTGTCTAATTTCACAGTGGTCAAATTTTCGCGAGTGGTTAATTACACTATAGAGAATAAAAACCTTTAAGTCACAAGACTGACATTCTTGCCACAAGTGAAGAGAGTAATTTGGTTGTGCAAACCTGGTTTTCATGAGATTTTACCATATTCGTCATTGTTATGATTGATATTTGATAAACTGTGGATTGTATATAAATTGACACTGTGTGTGTCTGTGATTCAGGGCCCATGGTGTATGGAATATGTTTTTGTCCGGTTTCCAAAAAGGAGGAGCTGAAGGACCTGAAAGTGGCAGGTAATCTGCCGGCCTACAGGGGATAATTTAGCAGATTTTCTTTGCAAGATTTTCATCATCACTATCCATCTTTCCAAAGTGTCCAAGAACATGTGAATAAAAAGAGCATATCATTCATTCATTGGTATAGCGTTCAACGTAGTTCAGGGCACACATTCAATAAAATTACTGTCTTGGATTTACACACAAGTAGATATATGTGTTTCGCTTTATCAGATTCAAAGACTCTAACAGAGACAGAAAGAGAAAACCTCTTCCAAAAACTGGATGAAGCCAAAAGCTATGTTGGCTGGGCTCTACAGATTCTCTCACCCAACACCATTTCTACCAGTATGTTACAGAGGTATGGTATTTTGTCAAATACTGTGACATACACACTTTTTCATCCCTTTGAAATGCATAAACTGATTGTGAGTAACTAAATATCTGCTTTTGTTAGGACAAAATACAACCTCAACGCTCTTTCACACGATACAGCCATTGGTCTAGTACAGTATGCCCTGGACAGTGGGGTACAGCTCAAAGAGGTATGGAAACAAGTAATGTTTATCATTGTCCATGACCAGGCATACATGGTGTGACATGGACAATGTGGTTGGCTTGCCTTCATCTCTTACTTGAATATACAATGAATTTTGGGAACTTTAAATTGTCTCTGTGAGCTCAAACTTAAACGCTTATTTGGCGACTATGAATTCTTAAACTTAACTTGAGTTAAACTTGACCTCTTTTAGCATCACCTATGGACGCTACTCTAATCTGACAAAAATTCTTACGTCTTTTCTCTTTGCTCTGTCTCATCATATTTTATTTCACTTCATCTTTGCATGTTCTGCAGGTATTCGTGGACACCGTTGGGCCTGCAGAGAAATATGAGCAGAAACTCTCACAGCGGTTTCCGGGCATTGAGGTTACAGTGAGGCCAAAGGCTGACTCCCTCTTCCCCATTGTCAGTGCAGCCAGTATCTGTGCTAAGGTCAGTGACCACCTCGTCCCCCTCGGAACCCTCAGCATTTACAGTCTCTATACTGTACATACAGACTGCTCCTTGGTCTGTGCTTTATTTTTTTATTTAGTTGTGTTTTCCATGAACCTACCCATGGATTACTGATGAAAATTAGCCCAAATGCTAAACCCTGCCAAATTAATTGGTAATTTTGGACCATTTTAACAGTTCAGTTTTGGATACTTTTAATGGTCCTTTTCACATCAGTAACCTATTAATAATTGAAATCCATTACAGAAACCTTTACATTTTAAGCTATTTCATTTTCTCCTGGATGTGTTGGTGGCTTTGGCAACTTTAGACGTTTGAGTAGAATTAAAAATAAAACGTCCAGTGTTTAGTTTCTTTCCCTTTACCACCTTTTGTTGTCACACTTAATGTTCCAGTAGACAGAGTTTAAGTTCTTCAGTTGGATGCAGGGTTACCTTAGATCCCATTATTTGGACTTAAGATTGGTGCTAGTAGTTTACAAACCCATCACTGGTAGTTTTTGTTGACATCTTATGGAATTGTGTTGTTCCTTCACTTATTAGAAAGCTGTTATGGCTGTCTCTGAATAGCTGAACATTACAAATTTAGTTTGTCGCTTTGCTCACCTTAAGGTGGCCAGGGATTGTGCTGTAAAAGGCTGGAACTTCACTGAGGACCTGGGGGATGTGGACAAAGACTACGGCTCAGGATACCCAAATGGTAACATCAGAAACAATTTGTATTGAAGATCAGTCTTCCAGCTTGTCTTGTTTAACCCTTCCATAAAGACAACCATGTTTTTGGAAATACCTTTTCATGTCTAATAAAATGAGTACTTAATTGTACTAAATACCAGATGTAGACATTGTACAAATGGAAGCTAAACCATAGATGGAGGCTAACTGACAAGTTGCAGCAATAAGAATACTGACCTGTGTTTTCAGACCCAAAAACTAAAGCATGGCTGCTGAAGTACTTGGATCCAGTGTTTGGATATCCCCAGTTTGTGCGCTTCAGCTGGAGCACCGCCCAAACTCTAATGGACAGCAAGGGTGTGACTGTCCACTGGTAAAGACAAACTGACTCATATTAAAAGAAAAAAAGAACGACTATCCAACAAAAACAAGCATTAAAATGTGGTCTATATTTTCTGTGTCCTGGGTAATTTTGCTGTCTCTGAAACTAGAAAACAAAAATAACTTCAAGCATAATGTATAATATTTGCCATGCTTGAAGAAAAACTTGATGCTTTTTGAAATTACGTTGTGTTCGTGTATATCTCAAAAATGCCTTTTATTTGTCATAGTTAATTACTGTGCAAATCATTTTATCTGAAAACACGATTGTGAACCACAAAATAAAACAAGTCTTGTTTTGCATAATGTGCCTCCTCAGGGATGATGATGAAGAAGATGGGGAGAAGGCAGCACAGCAACAGAACAACAAGTCCATGTTGTCTTACTTCGGACGTCCAGCAGAAAGTAACAGCCACAAGACACACCGCTTTTTCTCTGAGAGGAGGCTGCAGAGCCTGGACACAATCTGAGGCAAAAATTAGCCAACACACAGACACACACACACACACACACACACACACACAGTCATTGTGTTATTCTCCAAGTCAGGGAACAGTCTTACGTACTGAAAGAGTTTACTTCACTGTATCATCAGTTTATCATTCAGAATTTCCATCTTCATTCGTACTCTCTGTCCGTGGTTTATTTTAAACATAAAAGCAATTTTTCTAAAAACTTTCTTTTTGATGTTTTTGTTCTAAATTCTACCACATCAGCATAGCCTCCTTGCACTGTTATTTGTTCTGTTCACAACAGTCTCATCAGATTATCACACCAGTCCACCTTAGGTCCAAACATCAAACCCAATGACAATTTCATTTGCAGTAAGCAGGCATAGGAAAAAAGGTAAAAGACTTAAGTGTATAAAATCCCATCATGCTGCATGTCTAAAGTCATTGACATACTCGACACGCATTTCATTTTCACTCAGCTGTAATTCTTGATACTGAATTTTGTTGTGGTGTAGATATAAAACACAACCTCCAACTGCAGCATCAATAATTTAAATTTTGTAAATTTTTTAACAGAAAAGCAAAATGTATTGTGGGAAAAACCAATGATATATTTAATAGTAATAACGCCCTCAAGTGGCAGTATAACAAAATACCCTTTTGCATTTTTTGCTCTGAGGAGCCCCCTAGCTGTGTTGTGAGTGGTGGCTTGAATTGAAGCAAGTTTAGTGTAAAATGGAAATGATTAATATCACAGTACAGCCTGTTTCACAGACACTCACGACAGTCTTAATTCATGTGTTGTATAAAGTATACTAATGCACACAAGAAATATTTTGTAATCTGTTTTCCTTACTGGGGAAACTCCAAAGTCCTAGTTGTGGTTGGGCTTATAATAATTTTGATCATTATTATATGGTCAAATCAGATCGTAGTCACCTTTTAGACACCTTCAGTAATTAAAACACCTTTCTGTCTTCACGTTCACGTGATAATATTGTCAGTTTATACAATGATATTTTTGATATGAAGGACGAAGCAGCTAGTTTTTTCTCTAATATGACTGTACATTATAAGTCATTTTTACCTGTCATTGTGAGTAGGAAATCTGAAGAAATCGCTTTGGACTATTTGTCTCCCTTGTCCGGACTTCTTCTGACATCAAAATTATCAATGAATGAGGAAATTCATTGTAGGACAGCTATAAATACTCTCCTGTAACACTCAATTGCTACACTTCAGTCTGTTAGTTTGTTATTCGACAAAGCACGTTTGGTATTGGATTGTCACAGCTGGGTTCTTTTGTTGAACTGTTTCATATCCCATGAGAAGAGCATCTTCTCCTTTTCATTTCCTCCTTGAATAACACTTAAACCTTAACACACACAGGTTATCTTGTGTATAATAAAACATGTCTCATTTAAGTTATATGAAAAGGTGGCCATCATTAAAATAGGAAAACAAATTATGGCCTCTTCATTGAGATCCCTGGCTTCACAAATGTAAAAAAAAAAAGGCATATCCATGTTTCTTCTTTGGTTCAGTTGGGTTTCTGTCTGGATTCGTGGATTTTCTTTCCGCAGACCATCGCCAAGCTGGACACAGCAAAGGAGGACAGAATGATGATAGACCTCCCCACAAAATGAGATGAGGCTCCTCTGGGACTTGCTCTCATGGTCTTCCTGGGGACCAAACGTTTGTCCAAGGCTGCAGTATTTGTCATACTCTGGGCCACAGGTTCCATGTTGATGGATCTGGGATGCTGTTTGGATGTCAGTTTGCTGAAGTTAAAATCTGCATGTTGGCCTCTGGAATATAGGTGCTCCAAGCAGGAAGTATCTGAATCTCTTACAAGCCATCGCCTGATCTGACTGTGATTACAACCTTGATCCTTTTCTGTGCGTCCATTTATAACCTCCCAAGGCTTACGTCAAATCCCGCTGACTGCCTGGTTTCCTGCCAAGTCAGTCCTACCGTAAGAGAGGAATAAGCTGATGATCTAACAGTGCCTGAATGGAGGTGTGTCTAGGATAGAAGACCAAATAATCGTAACTGACCTAAAAATTTACAATTAGGAATGGGCTTAAAATGAGTACACTGAATGGCAAGCTAGGGTCATGTGATAGATGTTAGGGCTCTTTCACTATTTCTAATTTAAACACAGATGAATAACTGCTCAAAATTTAATTGTGTATGTCCCACCTTAGAAACATAAAAGCCTAAAATCTTTCCAAATACTAAGAGAGGAAATTGTCTTGCCTTAGCAGACAATTAGGAACTATGGTGCACATAATGTGGAGCAGCTAAGGAACAATTAATAACTGGCAGGTCAGCTGTGTTTCTATTGACCACCAACTATAATTACATTCAGGTGAGCTGCCACAAAGAACAAAAATAATAGATGTTCCCAAAACCCTGATAGAATACAAGGGTTGTTACTGTTGATCATTTTGAAAATAAATTAATTGACTAATTGTTTCAATTATTGTTTTATAGTCTAGTCTAGTTTGTATATATACAGTATACATTCAGTTTCCTACTGTGAAGGAGAAATAGTCTTCAATTCCAGTTACTACAAATTAGCTCAAGTGTGCAATACAACTGAGTTGTTCTGTTGCCACGATGAAGATTTCAGAGTTTAGTTCAGCTTAGTGCCAGGTCTTTGTTTTTGCTACGTATAAATTTACACATACGAAATACTCCCTGGCCTTTTTATTATTTTCTAAGAATATCATTAGAACTTGAACTGCGTGACTAACTTGTTTTCAGCACTAGGGACAGCTCCACTCTCCCAGGAATAACATCAGATCACCCTCCTTTCTCTAATCCCTAATACTGTTTAATCCCAGTTTCTTTTCACGGTGTCCCTTTTAATGTCTTAATAGGATTGTGCTGTTTTTTTCCTCACACACAAACATACATGAATGAATGTGTGGTAGTGACAGAGACAGGATAAGGACAGGTTTCAATCTTGAGTCAGAGAAATATCCAGGAATCATGGTTTCCGATTCATTTTTCTTGTGCTTCTTTAACTGCTTTGCTCATCACCCAAAAATAAATTAAATTAATTAAATAAATTAGCTTTCAGTCTCTATATAAGAGTGTTCATGATAAGGATGCATGATTCAATTCAATTCACTTTTATTTATATAGTGCCAAATCACAACAAAGGCCATCTCATGACACTTTATGATGTGCCATATCTGTCAGCTTGATTATATTGGACAGTAATTGATTCATTATATATTAAGATAAGATAACCTTTATCCCACACTGGGGAAATTCACGTTACAGCAGCTCAAAAAGTACATATTGATATCAGGAGTGATGACCAAATTATGTTGAGCCAGCAGGAAAAGATAAGATTGGTGTCTGTAAGAGGACAAAATGCATTACAACCTGCACATCGCATCGCAGGAAGGCGAAATGTAATTCCGAGGATTTGCTCATGTTACAGAAGCCATAGTTTGATATTACCGACTGAACAATCAGTGATTCTTTGTCTTTTTCTTTGGTTATGATTCGTCAGCTTTCTTGACGACTCACTGGTAAAATATACTGTAGTTATCAATACAGCTGTCATCAGGTCTGTGCTTTATGTTCTGTGTCCCACTCTTATCCCCTTATGGTCAACTCTGTGCAAAAGCAGCATCTTGTCTTTAGGTTCAAGCAAAATCCTGCCATGTTTTCGTTGTCTCCACAGACTCTGTTGTACCTGCACTTCAGATTAGACGACCTTCGTCGCCCTCCATTAGAAACTCAGGCCTCTCTTTAACACAGGTTGTCTGGTTTCAAACCTCACCACATGGTGTCACTGTTGGCCCGTAATGAAGGCTTTTCATGGGACGGTAAATTTACAACATATGAACGAAAGACCTTTGGATCTCTCCAGCAAATGGTCACGCCAAACTGTGCTGTCCAAAGCATGGATTTTTCCCTCCTTTTTTATAATTTTCTTAAAGTTTGTAATTATATTAACATCTTAATATCGTTTAATTATTTTTAAGATTAATTATCTTTTTGTCTTTTTTTTTCCTTGGAGCATTTTGAAACAATAGGATACCTAAAAGTTATATAAGAATAAAATCACTAATTGGGTTCGTCCATCACAGGGCAAATTCTGAAAGATGGATAAACTGGGAGGAAAAGTTTATCACAAAAAAAGAAACACTGATGCAAGGAGAGCTCCAAATTCTCCACTCCTCAGTCCTGGCCAGATTCAAACTTGAGACCTTATTATCGTGAGGAAACCATGCAGACCATTGTTCTACCGGGCCACAGTTACAGCTGTGCCTTTATCAGTGGGTATCATCCAAATTTTTTTTAGTAGTGTCTAATTAACAGTTTTTGAACTTGATAGCTCTTAGCTGCCGTACATTGTACAAGTCCATGTTTCTGTTTCTGATCCGAGCCAAGTTGAATTGTAATTCTTTAATGGTGTGGTACATTACACTCATATCCATGTCATGTTTTGCCCCCTGCAAAATTGAGATTCTATGGCCAAAGATTTTGAGTTTAAGGAGGTTTTGCCCTTAATTTTGCCATCTATAGGATATGTGTAGGTTTCTGGCCTGATGCTGATTCTACCATGAAAGCAACTGGATCTCTACCGCAACCTCATTAGTCACAGCATTACTGTTCCACAGTCTTTAAGCTTTTTGTGTGTGTGTGAGTGTGTAGTAATAATCAGACATTTAAGTGGTAGCTCTGATCAGATCTGAAAAGACATTCTTCCAATAAGGAACTGTATTTGCTGCTTATTCCTTTCACTGGGAGTAAATCCACTAAAGTTTGCGTGAATTCACATAGGGTGTGATAATAACATAACAGTTGTGTGTTCTTACACTTTACACTCCACGTCTCCATGATGGGCATGCAATTTTAAGTGAAGATAACCCCTACACACACATAGGAAGGGCTTAAGCGTTTGAATCCTTTTATCGTTCCAGCATCCACAATCAATGCATGGTAATTCCAGGAAAATAGTTCCACTATGACTACTGTGCCAAACTATTGTCAGTGCTTCTATTCAAAGATTATATATATATCTTTAATACTGCACATAATAAATACAAGGGGTAATTGCTTTCTGTCTGTGTGTGCACTGCAGAGACAACAAGAACAGAAATCCACTTAACCGATCGAGCCGTATATACATTATCTCTCTCTCACTCTCTCTGTCTCTCTCTCTCTCCCCCTCTCCTGAACTCCATCCCCTCTCCTCTCCGTCGTTGTTAGGCTTATGTATGTATGATGAGGCACCCTTGAGACTGCTGGTCATGTGGTGTTTTATTTAGAGAGGCCCGTCTTCCCAGACCAGGCTTTTAGCGCAGCTGTAGTCTCTGACCCACTTCCAGACAGCACTGAAACGAAGAGAAAGTGGGGGCTGAAAGGATGAGAAAGGAGGTGTATAGGATTGAAGGAAGAGGAAGCAAGAGAGGCAGAGCTGCAGGCCAGGGGAGTTAATGGCACAGGGTAGACGGATGAGCGAGGAAGACAATGGGAAGAGATCAGGGGGATAATGGGGAGTTGTCAGGTGGGAGTTGGAGGATAAATGATTAGGAGCTGTGGGCAATTTGTTCAAAGTGAACATGGGTAATAACGACGTAAATTGCTGCCTGATACTTGTTTTCCTAAACAGTGTAGTTAAGATGGCAGAAAAATGGGTAGAGAGAAATCAACTCAGCACCAGACGGGTGGTGAAACCTGAAGATAGATATCAGTTTATAAGATATACATGACATAGTGTCTAAATTATTGCAATTGTAAGTTCATCCAACCTCTTCTTCTTCTATGGCTCTCAAACTCTTCTTCTAATGGCTTATTTATACTTTAATAGAGCTGCGAGCTCCATCAGGTTTTAATTATTCAAACGATGGAAAGCTTATAAAACAACATTTTGATTGCAGAAAACTCCAACATATTATTTATGATCAAGGAAAGTTTTTACTGTAGCGTATTAATATTAACAATTCAAGCAGATAACTCCTGATTTAGTTTTGAGTCTTAATGGGTTCTGTTGGATAGTTCAGGCGTTTCTATTATTTTGTCTAGTAAACACACATTGGTGCATTTGCTTAATGGCAAAATACTTCCACTTAGAATAATGAATCACCGCTTGTGTCTTTGACTCTTCTTATTAAATTGCACTGGACACACACACACACACACAGCTGAACCCGGGGGAGGCACTTTCCGCCTATGAAGACACGAGGGTTGACGTGGTGCTTGTGAGACAGGTTTACTAGGACGTTTGGACGGGGAAATGAGATCATACAAGCAGCAAGCGTTTTCCAAATCCCAGCCCTGCCAATTTTTGGCTGAAGAGAGCTGAAGCAGCATTGTCTCCCTCAGGGCAACCACTGAAAGGGATGACATCATTTTCAGGTCCTCACTATATGCACATAGCAGTATTGAAACACGGTTGCTTGTTCCAACTGTGGCTTGTAAGTGTTTTGTGCCGCCATGTACTCTCCTCTTTAAATCTGTCAGCATCTAATGAACAAAAAAGATGTAAAATTCATGCGCCTTCATTTATTATTTAATATTAATAAGAACAGCAGTGTTCAAGGCAAAATGTGTAAGAGCTGGTATGTGGGTCATGCTCCAAAACATTACTTCTAACCGTGGAGACCAAAATACATTGACGTTTATAAGACTGTTTGTCAGTGATGGCCTTTACAAAGAAAACATCCTACGGTAAAATCAATTCCGATTTATTTTACTTGATTGATTAGTTTATGATAAATATGAGATTTTTATATCAAATGCTTGCATTTATATCGCATATAAAGTCTTGGTGGACGTGTTTTGTTTTTGTTCTGTTTTTTTTGTTTTTTTTACCATTTTTCCTTTATGTTGACTCCTTCCACAATTCTCTCATCCCTTCATTTTCTTCCTTCCATTTTATGCATCCTGCCTCCATCTTTCCTCTCTCCTCTGCTCTGAGTCTTTGGAATCCAGGAACACCACTCAGTGCTGATCTATGACACCTATTTTCTCATGTACGGTTCATATGACAGGTCAAATTTATTTTTTATAGCCTGATTACAGTCTGATTTATGCACAATATAAATATAAAATAAATAGATAACACATTTAAAGTTAGGAACACACCATTAAAAAGGCAAGAGCACAAACCAGTGAACAGTTTGACAGATTTCATGTTTGAATCAAAGCGGATGGGTTGACTGGAGTCATATAGTCTGGTCAGGTGATTCCCTGTTCCCTACATTTAAGGGGGATCAACAGCTTTTCAGAAACCATGGAACACTTAAACCCAGCTGATCACAGGTAAATTCTGATGTCAATTCTAACAAATGACCGTGATTTCAATCATGCTGTTATTTTGGAGCATCCTAATCAACGTCTTGATTATCTAATCTTACTACCACTTTTATTGTCTCAGTGCCATATTGTTTAATCATCAAGATCTTATTTCTAATCAGGCCGGTATTGCTGTGTTAGATGTGGAATTTCTTGTGGGTGCATGTGCGTGTGAGTGAGCAGCAGAGAGACGTGGGGGTGGGAGATGGTTGGGGGTTTGCTGTGGTTGAACCCTGAGTGATCTGTCAGTAGTAAATCCAGGCTGAGAGGGACTAAAACCCGCCAGTCCAACCTGCTCTAAGAGATGGGGAACATTAAGGCCACAATGCTAAAAGCCACTAAGTCTTCCTCTTGTCTTGCTCCGTCCTGGAGCCGGACCAGCTGCCCGGCCGCCTGGATGCTTTTCTCTGTCCATATTGATCCTCCCACCACCCTCCTTTGACTGGCCACTCTCAGTTGTTCTCTCTCTTCCTCGTGAGAATGTTTAACAGTGAAATCCGACCAATGAGCCAGATAGCGTGAGGAAGGCAATGAACTTTGCACTTTATTGTACGGTCAGTTAGAGAAAATACAAGTCAATGATTAGAGCTTGCATTGCGTGTACTGATGACAGCCCCGCATGTGTGAGCAGACGGACTCGCTGGAGGCAGAATGCTCAGAATGGGATCCGATCCGTAGCAGACACACGGTCTCAGTTAATCTGTCAACAAGATAGGAGCCCTTTCCTCTAAAAATCAACATGGTGACAATTTACGTCTGTGCTAGGGATCATTCATTAACATTTGGATCAGGGATACAACAACTGAAGGGTGAGGAGCTGTGAAATGTAAATGTATTGTGGCAGTGAATCCCATGTGTGGATGGATGTTGAATAATGCATGATGTGTGATGGCATTTTTCATTGTAATAGGATAGAAGCACAGAGCCAGGTGGTGCTGACTCTTAAATCAGGTAAACTGCCATTTACAGCAGGCACAAAAAATCATGGATATCGACTGTTATGAACTGTTTCTGCAGAATTGTTTGTTCCGCAGAAATTTCCAGTCATCTGGCACACCAACCAGGTGGAACCTCTTGTACCTCCTGTCAAGGTATGAGGTAAAATATGTAGATGGACATATCAGCTAATAATTTAAGAGTGCCAACACGGCGGTAGGCTGGCACATCCATGAAGTAAAACAGCAAGGTGGGTTGCCTGCGCTATGTGTGTGTATTTGCTATAGCATCTGGCTGTTTGGAGCTCAAATAAGCTGTCGTAATTAACAGTTATCATGACGTGGAGTGAGAGGTGGGATAAGAGAGTCAAACAACGCTATGGCGACGTTTAATGGAAAACTTATGTATGGTGACAGAGATTCACACGGTACAGTTTGGCTGCGAAGTTCAATAATGAGGACGGCGAGGACACAACGCTAGCACACTTATCTACGCCATAGGCTATGAAGCGAAAAATATTTTCAAGTCATACACCATTGGAAGAGGGGAGGAGGAGGATGACTAAGATCATTGCTATCTAATTTAGATGGTTATTTTATTCAGAAGAAGAAGACAGTACAAATAAATGTAAGATACACTTCATTTATGTTTAGAAGTGATACAGGTGCTGTCTTCTAGCAGACCCCTTGACAGCCTGGGACGAGCACTGGACATTGTGCGTCAGCCCACAGCTAGCAGACCTCATAAACAGAGGAAGTATATCTTCAACGTGTATGTAGCAAGAGGGCCTACAGACAGCAACCTGTTTGGCAGAGACAGAGATGGAGCTAGTAAAAAGAGTAGAGCAGGTCAGTGCTGCGGAAGGACATCAGACAAAACAGACCCAGTCAAGATTCCCCTCAGGGCAGGAGCTATGCCATACCAAGCCCAAAGTCTACAGACGCAGTGAGAATCTATGTAGGACTCCAAAGCCTAAACGTGTCTGGATGCAGCTTCAGGCAGTCGGCAGCATCTTAACAACCTTCATCAGGCCTTTTTGGAGGTATTGTTTCAAGTGCCTTCCATTTGGGATAAATATCGCTACAGTGGTATTCCAACTTAAAATGAACAAACTGCTGGAAGGACCGGAGGGAGTAGCAGCGTACGTGGACGATGTCATTGTCCGTGGGAAGGTCATGACTGCACATGACTGACACCTGCAGAACGCGTTGGAGAGAATGGAGCAGGCAAATCTTGAACTCAATCAAGTGAAACGTGTCTTTCAACATTCAGAGCTGCAGTTCCTAGGCCACATAGTGGATGCCAATGGAGTGAGCGCAGTGAAAGTGAACGCCATTAGCGAGCAACAGGAGCCCAATGATGTTCACAAGCTAAAAAGTGCACTGAGCATGACTAATTACATGAGTAAATACATACCAGACACAGCTACAGCTGTTGGTCCCTTCTATGATATGCAGAAGAGTGGAACTTCCTGTACTTGGGATCATCCACAGAGGACAATATTTCACCAACTTAAAGAAGCCCTTACGACCTCACCCGTCTGAGCTAACTATGACCCGCAAAGACAGACAGCTGTTTCAGCAGACGCAGGCAGCTACCGCATAGGGAGCGTTCCCCTACAGTTGCATGAAAGCTGGAGGCCTGTAGCGTATTGTTCTACAAGACTGACAGACGCTGACACCAGGTACGCACAGATAGAGGAGGAGTGTTTGGCTGGAGTATGGGCCTGTCAGAGGTTCCAAAAGTACTGGGTAAATAATAAATACTGATAAGGTATCAGTGCGATGCCAAAGACTCCGGATGCAGCTGATGTGTTTTCATCTAAGCCAGGGATGAGCAACTGAAAAGTGTACAGAAGATGATCAAAGAGGGATGGCCTGGACAGGTGAGTAGCATCCCAAATAGTGTAAAAGACTATTAGACTGTGAAAGACGCCTTGTCAATACATAAGAGCCTTATCACACTAGGCTGTCCACAGTCTATGAGACAGGAAATACTGGAGCGTTTACACGAAGGACACCAGAGCCAAAAGCTTAGTTTGGACATTCTCCAACAAACGTTTCAGTATTTTGTATGTTGTAAGTAGAATGAATGTTGGATGTAAAAAACACGTTACAAATACAATTATTAGAAATACTGCCCATCCCTGCTTCGGGGTCTTAAGATTATTACAGCATACCATATTAAGATTCTAGTTTGCTACGTAGCTGCTAATTAGCAACCTAGCAACTAATGACGACTACCACCTAGTTAGCATCTTAATTGCTATTGTATAGACGTCGCTAAATATGGCACTGTGACATCATTGCAGATTACTGGAGTAGCTTTTTATCGATGACCTTTTACATTCGAGTGTTTGATTAAAATCAAATATTTGCGACAGCTCTATTAAGATTTCAGCTCTATTGTGATTGACAACTCTATTATGATGTCATTATGTTTGGTCAGTTTGTTTATTAGTCAGCAGGATATGCCAAAACAACCTACGAGATTTCAGTGACATTTTCCATTACCATATAGTCATTTATATTACTTAATACGATGTTTGTGCAAAAATTGACAACAAAGTGTTTTGCGCCTCTGTCCATTATTGTTCAAAAAGGGCAACTTTTTGTTGCGACAAACTTTCAGTTTCCTTTGAAGTATCAGTGTTTGCCTTCTAAATCAAGGCCCTCTGAACAGTTCTCAGTATTAATGTGATTCTCCTAAAAAAAAAAAAAAAGTTTGTATAATATTGCTGACTGCCAGAATGAGGTCAGTGGGGCCAGGAACATGCGCAGTAGTACATGTAGTATTTTTCCTTCCAGGTGGTGAACACATTCAGAGAAAAGAAAATTTGAGGGCAAATTCAAATTCCATATGTTAAAAATAAGATTTACTGTGACTGTGTTTTTCGGTGTGATTTCTGTGAGTTGTGGGTTTATGCATGGGTTACTTATGTAAAACTGCCCAATACATGCATCCAAAAGTCTTTAAATAACCCTAACCTGTCTGTTTACCTTAAAGTGGATTCGTAGTGTTTTGAGTGAACGGTAGAATTTTCCGCCGATCCCTGCAGTAATGCTGCTCATCCTGTTATCTGCCCGAGCGGTAGGCTGTGGTTACCAAGGGGTTAAACGCGCTGGGTTTTGTAGAATAGGAAGTGGGTGGTGAGAGATGGAGAGGAGCGGAGCAGCGAGCACAGAAGCTCTCACCGAGAAAAACAACCGCGATGAGGAGAAACCCAGCACAAAGCTGTGAGAGGACGGAGGACGCACGGAAGGCGCAAACACGGAACGAGCAACGCTGACGAGCGCTGTGTGTGTGAGTGTGTGTGTGTGAGCGTGTGTGTTCATCCTCCACGGACGTATAGAGCCGCCACAGATCCCATTGATGTCGCTTTTTGAAGGCACGGATGCTCCGATGAGTGGAGGCGTTTTAGCGTTGACATGGCAGTTTGACGCGCGTCGTGCATGCGCTGAACTCTGCGCACATGCACGCAGCGCACACATTTGAACGTCCAGACGCGCAGACCTGTGGTGGATTTCTGCTGCGAGATGCTTTGCAGACCGACAGACCCCCCGCGGTGATAGAGGCTGCCAAAGGATGACAGCAATTTTCGAGCAGAGTTTGGTTGATTTCGGCGGATGTTGGTGCAGGATTCATTGAAATTAGATCCGTTTGTGTCTTATCTTTGGTGTGACCCCCTTTGGACTGAGAGCTTGGTTTTGTTTGTGGGTTTGCAGAGTAGCGTGTGGCTTATTCAGCACTTCACCAGACTGATAGTAGTCCAGTTACTGGTCTCTGTCAGATGACCAGCATGGCGCTTTGGCTCAGGTCGAGCTCAGGTTGTGGCTGGAGGAAGAGCAAAGTCTGGCACTTTGGCTGCATTTGAGTTGGGTTTTTTAGTGCCACTGTTGTGAAGATAAAGCAGCTGCCCATCTAATCTGTTAATGTAGGTAGTATCCTGTAACTGCTCCATTTAGTCCCGTTGTTTGGTGGTGAATGATGTCAGCAGCAGGCAGTCCTCCAAACATTTCGGCCTGATTTGGATTTGAAACCCACAGCAGCCAGAGGACCCCCCCCCCCCCCCCCC